>JAVGWX010000006.1:22735045-22882545 GCA_036924085.1 Ariolimax columbianus
CTGTAAGGTGTGTCCCACGCGCTGTATGCTCCCTCTCTCTCTCCCTCTCTCTCTCCCTCTCTCCCCCTCCCTCCCTCTCTCTCTCTTCCGGTATGACCATGCAGCTCAGTAGGGTGTGTCCCACGCGCTGTATGCTCCCTCTCTCTCTCCCTCTCTCTCTCCCTCTCTCCCCCTCCCTCCCTCTCTCTCTCTTCCTGTATGACCATGCAGCTCTGTAGGGTGTGTTCCACGCGCTGTATGCTCCCCCTCTCTCTCCCTCTCTCTCTCCCTCTTTCCCCCTCCCTCTCTCTCTCTCTTCCTGTATGACCATGCAGCTCTGTAGGGTGTGTCCCACGCGCTGTATGCTCCCTCGTGGACACCTGCCATCAGTCCCAATCCTTATGTTGTTGTCAAGATGCCAACTGCGTTTGTTGTGCCAAGTTCTCAGTCTGAAGTTGATGATTTTCTCTTCTCTAGTTAAATTAAATTAGCTGTCTTCTTTCCTTTTCCAAATTCGAGGTGTTGATCAGCCCAAATTCCCCTGAATCTGGCTTTAATTGTGGTCTTGGCCTCATTATGTGCAGTGCTCATGTCTGTTTGGGGTGATGATCTTCCATGCTTTGTATGCAGCTTCATTGCCTTCGATATTGAAGCAGGATGGATTCCACTGTATGGCCAACCTTGGGTGTTCTGCTGAGAGATGTGTAAGGAAATACATACGTTTCTGGAGATCTTCATCTCTGTATTAGAACATATCGAATGTTGATAAATTTACTCAATATTGACCATGTTATTATAATATTGTCTCACCTGTTCCGCGGTCATGACTGAATTCCAGATATTTAAATGAGATAAGTCACCATTCAGGGCGTGTTCACTTGCAAACACAACACCTTTTCGTGAACTTTGACCTAGCACAAACTCGCCGCCTGATAAAAAGCCCGCGCGGTTCTTGATAAATCCCACTCTTGTCGGTAGTCCGTTGATGTACAAGACCCATTTGTCCGCTGAAAAAAAGTGGTGAACATTTAAAAAAAATATTCTTACATGTAGATACTGTTGGAAGCAAGACTAACATGGATAGATTAATAATAAACACTCTTTGTTATGACGATTATACAGTACTATTGGCAGAATGTGAAGAGGAATTACATGAGCTTGTGGTACAAGTGAAGAATTCGAGGGGACTTAATACAGGTTTATAAGACAATCAACTGAGACGATAAATAAGTGTACAGTTAAGTATTTCTTTTCAAAATCTGCCGTTTACAACAAGAAGAAGGCATTGCAACAAATTAATTAAAGAATGGTCAGATCAGATATTTGGAAATATTTTGTGTGGGTCGGAGAGTAGTGAATGCTTGGGATGCATTGCCACAGAAAATAGTGGACGCAGGGTCAATTAATTCATTCCAAAAAAGATTGGATGCGTATTTATTTTTATTTACATAAAGTGAATGTAAAAGAAACTGGTTGTGTACAGATTCTGCAGTATTCTAAACCAGAATAAAAACGTTGAGTTTAAGTTTAAAAAAATAAGTGTGGTGTAAAGTGTGGTTTAGACATTAATTTCCAAAACAAAACAGACTGTGCTAAAAAACAATTCCATTGGAGAAGTCCAAATTGTAGACCAGAGTAAATGGATATGTACTGAAGCAGGTAACACATTTCCCATATCTTGGGCATGTATTAACCGATGATGGCAAATGCGATGCGAAACTGAAATCAAGAGAAGAATACGTAGGTCCAAGAATAGAATCACCATAATGAAGATGATATTCACATCTAGAGAGCTGCAACTTATAAATAAGACTTACCTAGTGTTATATTATATATATATTCAGCTCTAACCTATGGTGCAGAAATGGGGACAATGAAGACGAAGTTAGAAGATATGGATAGAATGGATCGCATTTCGTGGAAGCATAAAGTAACAAATGTAGAGGTCTTGGTGAAACTGGGAGTGAAAAGTGAACTGTTGTTACGAGGATGGCACTGACGATTGTTGTAAAAACCTGATTGAAGGTGCATGTGCCTGAGGTAGAGTCTTGATCGGTATGTGTCCCATGACCCTGATATGAGTAGAGTTGCTATCAATACACGTATTTAATAATAGTTATAGTAATATTTCAATTTCTACTGCTTATAGTTGGGCATCCATATATACAGGACTAACAATGGTAGAATTCAGTTCAAAGCGCCCGACATTAGCATACAGCATTTTAGGAAGTAATAAAGTTTGCAGTCATATGACAAGAGAAAGTTTAGAAGGTCTGCAACAAGCTGACATTAGATAGGATCTGTTAATCCCATGATTTCATAACAACAATTCTTCTTCAATCTCTCGTGTTAAGTGGTCATTAACAACATGGTCACTCGATCGAGTTTAGAGAGAAAACGACTAGCTCTGTCTTTGTAATAGTCTGGGTAGGTATTCTTACATGTAGGTTACAGGTAGCTTTTATCATTGTTTTGCCTCCGCTATATTTTCCACGTATAATGGCGTCACGCAGAAATCCCATCCACAGAGCTATAAACCAGCAAAAACACTCATTAAATGATCCATGAGGACAGAATGGAGAGACCAGCACAAAGAATATAAGCCAGACACGGACAACATAGACAAACTTGGCAGAGATGGGCAGACACAGATCTTCAGACTCAGAACGGGACATTGTAGACTCAAGGCTCACCTCCACAGAATGGGTCTCCGAGATACTACCACGTGCGATTGTGGAGCACCCAAGCAAACACCAGAACGCATTCTGCAAGAATGCCCTACCTATGCAGCCCAAAGAGAGGCAGTCTGGCCAGGGGAAGCTACCATGCTGGAAAAACTGTGGGAGACCGGCGAAGACTTGAAATGCATTCTCCTTAGTGAACCTTACTAGACTAAAAGTAAATCATCAATTGATCGAAGAAGAGGAAGAAAATTGAGCGTCTGGCGCTACAAGCATCGCAAACTATTGGAAAAACATAATGTTCTCAATAATGACATGTAAATGATACAATTGTTTCGGACATGCACTCAGAAGTGATCCATATAACATCGAATGAACCATCATGATCCCACATAGCAAGCGGCAGAACAGATGACGTAGCCCAACTTAGTGGAGAACTCTACAAGTCAAAATATAATTCATGAATTTAAGTTTCGACAGCCTACAAAGTATGGCCGCAGACCCAGCAATGTGGATGTAGTATGTTACTGCCCTAAAATACGCCAGCAGTCCAACAATTTTGATGGTCACTGCCCTGAAATACGCTAGCAGCCCAGCAATTTTGATGGTCACTGCCCTGAAATACGCCAGCAGTCCAACAAATTGTGATGTCACTGCTCTAAAATACGCCATTAGTCCAACAAATGTGATGGTCACTGCCCTGAAATACGCCAGCAGTCCAACAAATTGGTATGGTCACTGCCCTGAAATACGCCATTAGTCCAACAAATGTGATGGTCACTGCCCTGAAATACGCCAACAGTCCAACAATTGTGATCGTCACTGCCTGCTTTTCAAGTTTGCCCAAGTATTACAAAATAATGAAAGAAGAAAATGTTGCCCTGCAAGATGTTAAAAACATCAATAGATATGGCACACTTAAACCATATCTAGTTTAAATAATTTAATTTAACACTAGAGAAGAGCAGGTCATCATCTTCAGTCTCACAACTGGGCCATAAGGATCATTTTAACAACAAAATGAGCATTGGGACAGAAGACAGGTGTCCATATGGGGAGCATACCATGGCCGTGGAACACATCCTTCAAAGCTGCACGCTCTCGCATGAAGAGAGAGTACGACAGAGAGAGAGAGAGAGAGAGAGAGAGAGAGAGAGAGAGGGAGAGCGAGAGAGAGAGAACAATGTTGGCTTTGGAAGACACATGTGACAAAAGCTGAATGGAGATGGAACAGCTTCGCAATCAACGGTGTCCTTTGTAAAAAAAAAACAGAACTTGATCTGATGATGAACGAAGCAGAAGAAGAAGAAGAAGAAGAAGAAGAAGAAGAAGAAGAAGAAGAAGAAGAAGAAGAAGAAGAAGAAGAAGAAGAAGAAGAAGAAGAAGAAGACTTACCTCATCCGGCAGAAACAAATGGAGCCCCAGTTACGGTCATAAGGATTTTTTCCAATGACAAACAATACATCGAATCATATCAATTTCAGTATCGCTCGACGTTTGACCTTCACCACCTCCGCATCTTCGATTTGAAATAAATATGAAAATCATGACAAGAACTTTCTTTTAGAATGTCTAAGTCAACAAACTGAGACTCACTTGTTGAGTCCCAGGTCAGAGCAATGTGGTACCACCTCTCTTTAATGAGTTCGATGTCTGTGATCGCAGCCTGACCACTGATTTCAAAATGCAACTTGGGCCCTGTCATCATACGGATGAGGTTAATATTTTCTCCTTGCTTGTAAGAGAAGATGGTACCATTATGTGTAGGGTCGGTAACGTTGATCCAGAAGGCAATTGTAAAGGCCATCAGCTTCGGGAACGACTTGCCTAGAAGCAACGCGTATCTTATGGGGTCACCTGACCGGAACTCAAATCTGGAATCGATGGCAGACGCTGAAAAATGGAATTTTATTACGAAAATTTGCTGGAATGTTTTCGTTCTGGAGAAAAGGTTTGTTTATGTGTAGTTATTATGTACACATGTGTCTGCATAGTTAGTGTGTACACATGTGTATGTGGGGTTATTGTGTACAAATGGGTATGTGTGATTATTGTGCAGTTATGTGTGGTTATTGTGTACGTATGTGGGGTTCCAGGAGCTGATGCAATACCAGCAGAGGTATATAAGACAGCTGGCCCATCCCTCACCAGAAGGATCACTGAACTCTTCTGTCACATGTGGGCTGAAGGAAAATTTTCGCAGGAGCTAAAGGACGCCTCAATCGTTCACCTGTACAAAAGAAAAGGCAACCGTCAGAAATGCGACAATCATCGTGGAATATCGCTACACTCCGTAGCAGGCAAGATCCTAGCTTGCTTACTGCTAAACAGGCTCAACAAACACCTTGAACAAGGCCACCACCTCCCAGAGAGCCAATGTGGATTCAGAGCCGGAAGAGGAACAGTGGACATGATTTTTGTCTTCGCCAAGTACAAGAGAAGTGTCGAGAACAAAATCAGGCCTTGTACACCACATTTATTGATTTGACAAAGACATTTGATACAGTTAACAGAGGAGGGCTGTGGATAATAATGTCTAAGTTTGGCTGCCCCAACAAGTTCATAACAATGGTGAAACAGCTACACGATGGCATGTGTGCTCGTGTACTGGACAGCGGTGCAATCTCTAAAACGTCTCTAGTATTAAACGGAGTAAAACAAGGATGTGTACTCGCCCCGACTTTGTTCAGCATGATGTTCGCGGCCACGACAACAGACGCCTTCAGATCATTGGAGCTTGGAATATCCATAAAGTACCGCACATATGGCAAATTAATAAATTCCAGAAGAATGAAGGCCAAAACCAAAGTGGCTGGCGACATAATAAGGGAACTTGTATTTGCTGACGACTGCGCACTAATGAGCAACTCTGAACATGCAGGTTGGAATGGACCAGTTCTCTGCCGCATGAAAAATTTTGGCCTGACCATAAAAGCCAAAAAAACAGAGGTCATGTACCAACCAGCACCAGGCATGCCGTACACAAAACCAGAGACTACAGTCAGCGGGCAGAAGTTGAATGCCGTAGACAAATTCACATATCTGGGCAGCACGCTGTCGAGATCTGTCAGCCTAGACGATGTGGTGGCAAGCAGAATAGCAAAGGCCAGCACAGCCTTTGGTAGAATGCGCTCTATGGTCTTGGCACATCGTGGCATCAGCGTCAAGACCAAACTCAAAGTCTACCGTGCAACCATCATTCCAACCCTTCTATACGCTTGCGAAAGCTGGACTGTATACTCTGGACATGCAAGGAGGTTAAACCACTTCCACACAGGTTGCCTGAGGCGAATATTCCACATCCGATGGCAAGATCGTGTCACTGACATCGAGGTTCTCTCGAGGGCTAACATGCCCAGCATCCATGCACCGCTAGAAAAAGCACGACTAGCATGGGCCGGACACCTCGTCCGTATGTCAGACGAGCGGCTCCCAAAGAAGCTTCTCTACGGCGAGCTGAGAGAGGGATGGCGCGAGAGAGGGCGCCCAAAGAAACGTTTTAAAGACGGTCTGAAGGACTCACTAAAGAGTTGCCAGATAGACATCGACACCTGGGAATGTCTTGCGCAAAACAGATCTGACTAGAGAAGCGCAGTCAAATCGGGTGTAGCTGCCGGTGAAGACGACCGTGTTGTGAACCCCAGTGCAGACGCGAGATGCGGAAATCCCGAGCAGCGGGAACACCATCCCCTTCTACAAACCTCGTGTGCCAGATATGTAGCAGCTGTTTTCGTGCTCGCATTGGCCTGTTCAGCCACTTGCGCACCCACACCCAACAGGGAAATCTGTGACAATGATGATGTTCGCAGTCCTCATCGACAACGATGGACAGCTATTATTATGTGGGGTTATTGTGAACAGATGTGTATGTCTGATTATTGTGTAGTTATGCGTGGTTATTGTGCACGTATGTGTTGTTATTGTTTACAAATGTGCATGCGTGTTTTTTTGCGTATGTATGTGTGAAGAAACGTTTTTTTATGTGTGGTTATTGTGTACGCATGTGTCTGTGTGGTTAGTGTGTACACATGGATATGTTGGGTTATTCTGGACTTATGTGTAGTTATTGTGCAGATGTGTCTGTGTAGTTATTGTGTACAAATGTGTATGTGTGGTTATTGTGTAGGTAAGTTTGTGGCTATTAAGTTGGTATGTCTCTGGAGCTATTGTGTGGTTATTATGTAGGTATGTACGTGAAGCTATTATGTGGTTATTGTGTAGGTAAGTTTGTGGTTATTAAGTAGGTATGTCTGTGGGGCTATTGTGTGGTTATTCTGTAGGTATGTATGTTTTGCTATTGTGTGGTTTTTGTGTAGGTATGTCTGTTGGGCTATTGTTTGGTTATTATGTAGGTATATCTGTTGGGCTATTGTGTGGTTATTATGTAGGTATGTCTGTTGGGCTATTGTGTGGTTATTCTGTAGGTATGTATGTGGGCTATTGTGTGGTTTTTGTGTAGGTATGTCTGTTGGGCTATTGTGTGGTTATTGTGTAGATATGTATGTGCGGCTATTGTGTGATTATTATGTAGGTATGTCTGTTGGGCTATTGTGTGGTTATTGTGTAGGTATGTATGTGAGGCTATTGTGTGGTTATTATGTAGGTATGTCTGTTGGGCTATTGTGTGGTTATTATGTAGTTATGTCTGTTGAGCTATTGCGTGGTTATTATGTAGGTATGTCTGTTGGGCTATTGTGTGGTTATTGTGTATGTATGTATGTGTGACTATTGTGTGGTTATTATGTAGGTATGTCTGTTGGGCTATTGTGTGGTTATTATGTAGGTATGTCTGTTGGGCTATTATGTGGTTATTGTGTAGGTAAGTCTGTTGAGCTATTGTGTGGTTATTATGTAGGTATGTCTGTTGGGCTATTGTGTGGTTATTCTGTAGGTATGTATGTGGGCTATTGTGTGGTTTTTGTGTAGGTATGTCTGTTGGGCTATTGTGTGGTTATTGTGTAGGTATGTCTGTTGGGCTATTGTGTGGTTATTATGTAGGTATGTCTGTTGGGCTATTGTGTGGTTATTATGTAGGTATGTCTGTTGGGCTATTGTGTAGTTATTCTGTAGGTATGTATGTGGGCTATTGTGTGGTTTTTGTGTAGGTATGTCTGTTGGGCGATTGTGTGGTTATTGTGTAGGTATGTATGTGCGGCTATTGTGTGGTTATTATGTAGGTATGTCTGTTGGGCTATTGTGTGGTTATTATGTAGATATGTCTGTTGGGCTATTGCGTTTTTATTATGTAGGTATGTCTGTTTGGCTATTCTGTGGTTATTGTCTATGTATGTATGTGTGGCTATTTGTGGTTATTTTGTAGGTATGTCTGTTGGGCTATTGTGTGGTTATTATGTAGGTATGTCTGTTGGACTAGTGTGTGGTTATTATGTAGGTATGTCTGTAAGGCTATTGTGTGGTTATTGTGTAGATATGTCTGTTGGGCTATTGTGTGGTTATTGTGTAGGTTTGTCTGTTGGGCTATTGTGTGGTTATTGTGTAGGTATGTCTGTTGGACTATTGTGTGGTTATTGTGTAGGTATATCTGTTGAGCTATTGTGTGGTTATTATGTAGGTATGTCTGTTGGGCTATTGTGTGGTTATTCTGTAGGTATGTATGTGGGCTATTGTGTGGTTTTTGTGTAGGTATGTCTGTTGGGCTATTGTGTGGTTATTGTGTAGGTATGTCTGTTGGGCTATTGTGTGGTTATTATGTAGGTATGTCTGTTGGGCTATTGTGTGGTTATTATGTAGGTATGTCTGTTGGGCTATTGTGTGGTTATTCTGTAGGTATGTATGTGGGCTATTGTGTGGTTTTTGTGTAGGTATGTCTGTTGGGCGATTGTGTGGTTATTGTGTAGGTATGTATGTGCGGCTATTGTGTGGTTATTATGTAGGTATGTCTGTTGGGCTATTGTGGGGTTATTATGTAGTTATGTCTGTTGGACTAGTGTGTGGTTATTATGTAGGTATGTCTGTAAGGCTATTGTGTGGTTATTGTGTAGGTATGTCTGTTGGGCTATTGTGTGGTTATTGTGTAGGTTTGTCTGTTGGGCTATTGTGTGGTTATTGTGTAGGTATGTCTGTTGGACTATTGTGTGGTTATTGTGTAGGTATGTATGTGGGGCTATTATGTATACGTTTGTATGTGTGGTTATTGTGTAGGTATGCGTGTAGTGATTGTGTACGTATGACTGTATTGTGATTGTCTAAGTATGACTGTGGCGTGATTGTCAAAGTAAGACTGTGTCAGGATCTAGCTGCTAAACGATTTAGATCCAGGTCATTTTGCAAACGCGACACGCCACGTGACCCATACTATTTATTATTGATATTATCCCTGTCCTAAGCACTACGTCACACTTCATTCTTCCATTATTCAGCCACCTGGATTGACTTGTCATTGGCAATCAGCTGATCATCCATGCTACAAGTCTCCGGGAGGTTTGAGCAGATCATCAGACGGTCCTGGCCTTGTGTTACCGAGAGGTTTGAGCAGATCACCAGACGGTTCTGGCCTTGTGTTACTCTACACTCGCATGTTTCATCCTTCCTGTATCCCCATCCTTTCAGGTTTTTCTGCATCGTGATACAGTCTAGTGTTAAACGGATTGGTCAATTGAAAATCGTTTCAAGGGGACGCTCGACTGCCTTATTGGTTGCATTCTTTGCGGAGGCTCCTATAATTTCCCCCGTTGCAGGGGTGAGAAACCATATGCGTGAGCCCTAAAACTCCTCCTGATAGACTCAAGGAAAGAGACCAAACGCCGTGTTGGTAATGATGTCTGTGCCGTGGGAGGTAATGCATGCCAATGTTAGTGATGGATTCAGATTGAACGCTAGAGGCAGTCTCGGTGCTCACTGTTGTCGGGGGCCAAGAGCTGAGTCAAGCAGCATTTTATCTCAGCTCTATAATAACACTTACTTACTTAGTCGCTCCTCTTCTACCGTGAGGTGTAGAGGTTTATAATAACACTAATAACACCTTTTCCCAGCAAAAGGAAGCACTATTATAACACCAAAAGAAATGTACATCGTTGAAGGAAGAGTTAAATATAAGAAATATTTACAATGCATTTCAGAGATGAAGTGTTAGAAACTTCACTGCGCGTGGTCTTAATAATATTTGAGATGAGGTGATCGAAGCCATTCTAACCGATGTGTCTTTCATCAGATGGTGTCCCGTATCTATTTACAGTTGGGTAAACTCAAGCATGTCGAACCCAGTCCCTTTGCCACGATAGATATGCACACCAACCGTTCTACCACTCAGTAACTAATACTGAGTTGAGAAAAAAATGTAACAAGTTGGTATTAAGGGATGGTAACATGTTTTATACTTGTATTTAATAATAAATACCACACCACTACTACATATGCATACATAATTGCAACAGTTTATATATAAATGTATATAAATACACACACCTGTATATACCAAGCGAGTTCATGAAACCGCACCTAATGGCTGGAGGAAGTCGACCAGTTCACATTCATGCCAGAATGCAGGCAGTGTATGGTGACAAAAGTGTGTTGAAAACAACAGTGATGAACTGGCAGACGATGTTTAATGAAGGATGTCAGTTAACACAACAATATGGGCCTGACCTGGTCTCGGACAATCTTTCGTTAACTCACGTCCCTCTTTAAACATTCCTGTCCAGTTCTTCACTGTTGTCTTCGACACACTTTTGTCACCATACACTGCCTGCATTCTGCGATGAATGTCAACTGGTCAAAATCTTTCAGCTGTTAGAAACCGAATCACCGCTCGCTGATCAACTCTGAACGGATTCCTTATATCACACGCCATGTTTTCAACGGTTTGCTAAAAAAAACTATGAGTCGGAGGATAATGCAATTTTGCAAACTTGACTGTTAGTAAGTACTGTTTACACCAGAAGTAATGTCATCATGCGCATCGCACGTATGTTCACTTTTTGCAGTTTGGTCCGGTTTCATTTGAACACGCCTCGTGTGTGTGTGTGTTTGTGTGTGTATATATATATATATATATATATATATACATAAACATTATTGAGTCTTTCCACACTGACACGAAAGGCATGATCAACTTTGACGGTGCGTCCTCAAAGGAGTTTGCAATCTGTGGAGTAAAACAAGGTACATGCTCCAACCCTCTTTGGAATATATTTCTCACTCCTCTTGAGGCTTGCCTTCCGTGACCAGAATAGTGATACATCATTCCCTTCCCCACAGATCATGCCCTATCCAATGCCGAAAGGCTGAAACCCAAGACCAAAATAAACAGGGTGCTGATCAGAGAGCTGCTCTTTGCAAATAATGCTGAAATTACGACTCATTCAGAGGAGGAATTGCAAAGCTTACTATCTGCATTTTCTGATGCCTGCTGTTAATTTGAGTTAACAATCAGCACAAATTAAAAAAAGGTTATGGTCCAGGGTGAAAACAAGACACCATTGAATTGATGATGGGGTTCTCAGGTAATGGATCCTTTGACATGCTTGAGATCCTAAGTCAAAAATAAACTATCACTGGACCAAGAGATCAATATCAGGATAGAAAGACA
Source organism: Ariolimax columbianus (assembly GCA_036924085.1). Taxonomy (NCBI): domain Eukaryota; kingdom Metazoa; phylum Mollusca; class Gastropoda; order Stylommatophora; family Arionidae; genus Ariolimax; species Ariolimax columbianus. Next base: position 22,746,254 of record JAVGWX010000006.1, read on the forward strand.
GCAATGACAATAAGCAGATTAACAAACAAGGGTCTGGGAGAACAAGAAGTTCCTTGTTAAAACAAAAACAATTGTTTACCAGGCATGTGCCCCCAGAATAAGGCAGTGAGAGATGGTCTACCTGCATGCACCAGGAAATGCTGCTAAACAGCTTTCACGTGAAGTGCTTTCGCAGAATCCTGGGGGTTGGGTGGCAAGACAATATCACCAACGCAGAGGCGTTGGAGAGAACATGCATTGTCACAATATTTCCCATGCTTGCTCTTTGAAAGCTCCGATGGCTGGGAAACATTCAGAAAATGGATGATGGCAGACTACCAAAATATCTTCTCTACGGGGATTTACAATTGAGGAAGAGGTCTCGCGGCTGGCCACAACTTTTGCACAAGAATGTATGCAAGAGGAATATTAATGATGCGGGTATCGATCTGGAACCATGAGAACCGGATGGCCTGGATCGTGTTACATGAAAGGGAATGATTAAGCATGGAATATAGACAAAGGAGAAACTCATTGATGATAGGCGAAAGACTCAACGTTTGAGAAGACATGCCACACCATGCAATTCCGCAAACAATCTTGCATACACTGTGGACAACTCTTCTCTGTTCGGATTGGTCTTACAAGTCACATTCGTTATAATAAAGGACTGTAGTTACATCCTTTTTTTTCAAAGCACAATTACTATCGTCTGACAAGACGGAAAGAGCCAATGTAATGTGTCTATACCTGTATATATATAAGTAAGTAGCATGTTTACAGAGTGTATCCTCTACTAACTGCCAATACTTTTGGCTATTCTAATCTTCTTGCCAGGTTGCCATTACTATATGTGTGCGGAGAAGCGATCGCACAGAGAATAAGGCTTCGTATCTGCCAAACTGGGAACTGCAGGATTCGAAAAGGGTGCATTGGGATTGTGAAACAGACGTTTCACTCCTTGACCACGCTGTCACATTATAAATATATGTTTATGTATGTACGTATGCATATATGTGTGCATGTGTGTATAAATACCCCCAGCCCAGTAGTATATACATATCAACACCAAGAACAATATGAAATATTTACGTATATAATACTCACACATGCATTTGTGCTGGTTCCAGTGGAAGCCTGGACCACATTCACACCCATACCCGTTAGGATGGTTGATGCACAAGGGGTCGGTGTAGTAGTTTGAGCTGCAATGGTCCAGCTTTACCGGCAACTGGCCGTGGATCACAGACATCTGACCTGTGTTAGCATGAAAGTTAGACGTCGGTGATCTTGTCTACTAATACATATACCAAAATGACATATGTCGGTACACATTCACTGATGCTTGCATTTGAAAACAAAGAAATGCAATATTTATCGAGGCGTGCGGATTCAAATTGCGATGCCTAGCCATGTTCTCTAGGACAGCCAAGTGGGTAAAAGAAATGTATATGACAAGCAAAATAAAGTACACACTATGTTTTATGTCTATTGACCCAGTACATCCGACTCTAGCACGACTTCGTAAATGGGTTTGTGTCTTGGCGTTTCATCAAATCGACAACAGACAAGATTGGACTGAGAGCCGTACCACTAACGGTTAGTCTATCCGTTTCAGCAAGATGATATGAACAGGAACGTCAAGCCGATGTGAACATAACGGCTATCTTATTCAACTAAATACTAACAAGACATATACTTCTGGAAAATGAATCATTGACGCATTAGATAGACGATAATAGACATATATGGGATCAAGCTGCTGGGCAGTGCATGAGCCTCACAATCTGATTCATAGATACAATAGGGAGAGCAAGTAGCAAACGTTTGTACAGCGTCATCTATTTTGACGGAAGCATTAAAGCAATAAGAGGGAGAGAGGACAAATTCAATCCATTGATAATTATCAACAATAAGTACAAAGAACCATTCACCAACAGCAACGACATAAGAAACAGATGAAGAGAATACTTTAGCGAGTTGCTGAACCCTGGACAGTATGAACAAGGACATAGTAAATACTAGAAGTCTGCAGGACAAATGCAGTGAACTCGCAGACCAGACTATTAATATGTCCTGGACGTCGAGATAAGTGCCGTCAGACTGGCAACGGGCAGTCATCGTTCCCATCTGGAAGAAAAAAGACGACAAGCGAGAGTGCGAAACGTATAAGGAAATATCTCCTCTAATGCACATAGGCAGGACATATGCAAAGATACTCGAAATAAATGCAAAGACCTATACTGGAACCCTAACTAGGAAATAATCAGTTCGGGTTCCTGAAAGGAAAGAGCTGCACAGACGCAATATCTACATTAAGACAATTATGAGAACAGTCATTAGAATATATGATTGAATATATGAATAATATGATTGAAACAACAGCGTTATATTCATAGATCAAGAATATGAGTTTGATTGAAACAACAGCGTTATATTCATAGATCAAGAATATGAGTTTGATTGAGTCAACAGAAGTAATTTATGGGAGATCCTGGCAGATTATGGACTGCAAGATGTTCTCCTTGGTAACATCAAAGCCCTATATCAGGACAGCCAGAGTGCAGTAAGAACAGACGGTATGTCGGAGTGGTTCCCCATTTCATCATGCGTCAGACATGGTTGTGTTCTATCACCACTCGTCTTTGTTGCTTAGTGATTAAAATGACCCAGGAGGTAAATTCAGAACAGAAAAATACCAACGAATTGCTCTTTCCAGAATACCAATGTTTGATCTATTACAATGAACAAAACCTTCAACGTCATATTAACTCATTGTACTTGAATTATCAAAAGTATGATACGTACAAAACAGAGACAATGAATATAGGTAGAAAGCTCACCACACTTGATATTCATGAGAATAAAACAAAAATAAAGCACGTACAAGAATTTAGGTATTTGGGAGCTGTTTTACTGAGGATGGCATACATGACAAAGAGATAGAGACGAGAATGCAAAGAGCAAACGCAGTCACCTGTAGTTGTCTTCCCTACTAAGGCACTCCAAGATTTCGCTCCAAGCAAAAAAGCAGATGATAAATAGTATCTTTATACTAACCCTGTGCTGCCAGTGCCTGACATAGGCATTGAATAAGCCCTAGGAACGAAAGTTTGGTGCCTACGAAAGGTCACTAACAACACCAGAAGAGATAGAATCACAAATATGAGTATTCGGGAGAAGGTTAGAACAATTCCCTGCCAGCAGCACACCGAGCAACAAAGAATGCATTGGTTTAGCCAAATTCTGAGAATACAACCAGACCGCATTGTTCATGCAACCTTCTACAAGAGAACACCAGGAACAGTGGCTCGAGGTACACCAAGAAAAAGGCGGATAGACAGCGTAAAAGAGACCTGCCGTAAAATGGGGAAAAATGTTACTCGGGCCACGAGAGAGGTGAAAGATAAATACATACCACGACACTGGGCTACAACCTGGTAGAAAGTGAGACAACACTAGACAACAACCCGGTAGAAAGTGAGACGACACTAGACAACAACCCGGTAGAAAGTGAGATGACACTAGACTACAACCCGGTAGAAAGTGAGACGACACTAGACAACAACCTGGTAGAAAGTGAGACGACACTAGACTACAACCCGGTAGAAAGTGAGATGACACTAGACAACAACCTGGTAGAAAGTGAGACGACACTAGACAACAACCTGGTAGAAAGTGAGACGACACTAGACAACAACCTGGTAGAAAGTGAGACGACACTAGACAACAACCCGGTAGAAAGTGAGATGACACTAGACAACAACCCTGTAGAAAGTGAGATGACACTAGACAACAACCTGGTAGAAAGTGAGACGACACTAGACTACAACCCGGTAGAAAGTGAGACGACACTAGACAACAACCCGGTAGAAAGTGAGACAAGACTAGACAACAACCCGGTAGAAAGTGAGACGACACTAGACAACAACCCGGTAGAAAGTGAGATGACACTAGACTACAACCCGGTAGAAAGTGAGACGACACTAGACAACAACCCGGTAGAAAGTGAGATGACACTAGACTACAACCCGGTAGAAAGTGAGATGACACTAGACTACAACCCGGTAGAAAGTGAGATGACACTAGACTACAACCCGGTAGAAAGTGAGATGACACTAGACAACAACCCGGTAGAAAGTGAGACGACACTAGACAACAACCCGGTAGAAAGTGAGACGACACTAGACAACAACCCGGTAGAAAGTGAGACGACACTAGACAACAACCCGGTAGAAAATGAGACGACACTAGACAACAACCCGGTAGAAAGTGAGACGACACTAGACTACAACCCGGTAGAAAGTGAGACGACACTAGACAACAACCCGGTAGAAAGTGAGACGACACTAGACAACAACCCGGTAGAAAGTGAGACGACACTAGACTACAACCCGGTAGAAAGTGAGACGACACTAGACAACAACCCGGTAGAAAGTGAGACGACACTAGACAACAACCCGGTAGAAAGTGAGACGACACTAGACAACAACCCGGTAGAAAGTGAGACGACACTAGACAACAACCCGGCAGAAAGTGAGACGACACTAGACAACAACCCGGTAGAAAGTGAGTTGACACTAGACAACAACCCGGTAGAAAGTGAGACGACACTAGACAACAACCCGGTAGAAAGTGAGACGACACTAGACAACAACCCGGTAGAAAGTGAGATGACACTAGACAACAACCCGGTAGAAAGTGAGACGACACTAGACAACAACCCGGTAGAAAGTGAGATGACACTAGACAACAACCCGGTAGAAAGTGAGACGACACTAGACAACAACCCGGTAGAAAGTGAGACGACACTAGACAACAACCCGGTAGAAAGTGAGATGACACTAGACAACAACCCGGTAGAAAGTGAGACGACACTAGACAACAACCCGGTAGAAAGTGAGACGACACTAGACAACAACCCGGTAGAAAGTGAGACGACACTAGACAACAACCCGGTAGAAAGTGAGACGACACTAGACAACAACCCGGTAGAAAGTGAGACGACACTAGACAACAACCTGGTAGAAAGTGAGACGACACTAGACAACAACCCGGTAGAAAGTGAGACGACACTAGACAACAACCCGGTAGAAAGTGAGACGACACTAGACAACAACCCGGTAGAAAGTGAGACGACACTAGACAACAACCCGGTAGAAAGTGAGACGACACTAGACAACAACCCGGTAGAAAGTGAGACGACACTAGACAACAACCCGGTAGAAAGTGAGACGACACTAGACAACAACCCGGTAGAAAGTGAGACGACACTAGACAACAACCCGGTAGAAAGTGAGACGACACTAGACAACAACCCGGTAGAAAGTGAGACGACACTAGACAACAACCCGGTAGAAAGTGAGACGACACTAGACAACAACCCGGTAGAAAGTGAGACGACACTAGACAACAACCCGGTAGAAAGTGAGACGACACTAGACAACAACCCGGTAGAAAGTGAGACGACACTAGACAACAACCCGGTAGAAAGTGAGACGACACTAGACAACAACCCGGTAGAAAGTGAGACGACACTAGACAACAACCCGGTAGAAAGTGAGACGACACTAGACTACAACCCGGTAGAAAGTGAGATGACACTAGACAACAACCCGGTAGAAAGTGAGATGACACTAGACAACAACCCGGTAGAAAGTGAGACGACACTAGACAACAACCCGGTAGAAAGTGAGACGACAAAAAGGAGAAGAAAGAGTGTTGGGGTTTTGAAACGGGCGTTTCACACATAGACCACGCTGTACCTGACCTTCTTTACTGAAAGCATGTTGACAAAAGGAGAATTGGTCACTGTACCACAAAAAGAAGCCAAAGCCCATAATACAAGGAAACCTATACGGATTTTCCCCTGATAGGACACATTTTACCATTTATAAGCATTACAGCAAGTTTGACAGGAAGAGCAATTTATTACGCAAAGAGAGATAACCACGATAATGCCAACGTTCGCACGGCTCTTGGACTTACGGTTCCTCCCTAAATTATCTTCGTTTAAATATTCCAGAAGAAACCGAATAACTCCTGACTATAAGGCTGGCATAGACACATTTCTCTCCTTGCTTGTAGTTGTATATATCAAGTATGACGCAATAGGTGCTGTTGCTAGATCTGTTAGCAATCCTAATTTATCAGTAGACAGTTCGTGGTATCATAGTTCCGGTGATCCGATCTCTCGAATGTCGACGACAAAAAGGATATTTCGTCTTCTTCTTCTTTTTCTTCTTCTTCTTCTTTTTTTTCTTCTTCTTCTTTTTTTTCTTCTTCATCGTTCGCTTTCAGATATACTTAACTTAACTTAACTTAACGTCTTTATACTGGTTTAGAAGACCCTGCAGAGTCTGTATACAACCAGTTACATTTACATCACCTTGCTCTAAAGGCTATGCGCATTCAGTTTATTCTTAAATGCATTAACTGTCCCTGCCTCCACTACCTCCCCTGGCAATGCATTCCAAGCAGACACCACTCTCTGACTAAAAAAATATTTCCTAATATCTAACCTGGACCTCTCTTTAGTCAGCTTGTAGCTATGCCCTCGTGTTATTGTAGGTGGCTGTATTTTTAAAAAAACTTGTTATAGTCTAATTTATCGATTCCTCTGATCATCTTATAGACCTGTATTAAGTCACCACGAATTCTTCTCTCTTCGAGACACTGTAGGCCGGTTTTTCTGAGTCGTTCCTAATAACTGTAATTCTGGATTTCTATCATCTGTGTCGCTCTTTTTTGTATTCTTTCTAGCATGTTTATGTCCCCTCTATGATAAGGACTCTACACATGTACACAGTACTCCAATCTAGGTCTAACTAATGCTTTATACAGTTTGACGATTACTTTCTTGCTCCTATGTTTAATATTTCTTTTTATAATACCTAATATTGCATTTGCCTTTTTCACTGCTACCTCAACTTGCTCACTCACCTTTCCTGTATGATCTATTATAACCCCTAGGCCCCTTTCCTTATCTATCTTTCTAATATTGTTTTCTCCCATTCTGTAATTATGTTCCATATTGGATCTACCCATGTGGATGACTGTACATTTATCTACATTAAACTCCATTTGCCAGCTTACAGACCATTCTCGAATTTTATCTAAATCCGACATCAATATATCAACTTCCGCTTTAGATGAGACACTACTGCATAGTTTTGTGTCATCAGCAAATTTTGCAACCATGGATCCCATATCAATGTCCAAATCATTTATTTATATCAAGAACAAAATTGGTCCCAAAACCGAGCCCTGTGGCACACCACTTTTCACTTCACACCACTCAGAGTACTCCTTATTTATGCCAACCCTCTGCCTTCTTCCCGTTAACCAATTTTCAATCCATTTGGCAACTTCCCCACCTATTCCGTGTGATTTTAACTTTCGAAATAATCTTTGATGAGATACTCTATCAAAGGCCTTTGCAAAGTCTAGATAAATAACATCCACTGGCTCCCCTTTATCTATGATTTTAGTAACCTCCTCCATGAATTCTAATAGATTTGTTAAGCATGATCTCCCTCTAGTAAACCCATTCTGACTATTTCTAATTAGATTAAATTTGTCTAAATGCATTACCATGTTTTCTTTAATTATTGACTCTAACAATTTATAGACTATGCTCGTTAAACTCACCGGTCTATAATTTGCTGGATCTGATTTTTTGCCTTTTTTGAATAAGGGGATCACTCCTGCATATTTCCAATCCCGTGGAACAATCCCTTTTGTAAGTGATTGAGAACATAATATAGCCAATGGTTTTGCTAGTTGGTCTCTAATTTCATACAGCAATTTTGGATGAATACCATCTTGACCTGGACATTTATTCACTTTCAACCCCTCCAATTTTTTAAAAACCATTTCCTCTGTAATACAGATTGATCTTAATCCCGCTGTATCCATGTCTCTTTGAAAAATGTCTATTGCCTCTGAGATCTTGGAGCAGTCCTCTTTTGTGTAGACTGTGCCAAAGTACTGATTGAGCAGATTAGCTGCCTCCCTGTTCTCACTTAATTATTTTCCCTGTACTGTCTATGAGAGGGCCTACTTTGTCTTTCGTTCTTTGTTTATTCCTAACATAAGAGAAGAAGCTTTTACTGCCAGTCTTAATCCTCTGAGCAAGTTTTTTGTCAGTCTATTTTTGCTGTTTTATTCGCTTTCTGAGATATGTTCTGTTTGTCCAAATATTTTACATATGTTTCTTTTGATTTACCTGTCTCTATATATTTTTTCTATGCTTTGTTTTTTGCTCTTCTACATTTCACTATAAATCTAGTTATCCACGTTTTACGCTTGGGGTTTACCTCCCTACATGGAACACATTCCTCTTTTAGCGTTTCTAGAACTATTTTAAAACTTTCCCACTCCTGTTCAACATCTGTTCCTACGACAATATCTTTCCAGATTATGTGGTTTGCTGCCTCTTTCATCCTCTTAACATCTTCCTTAGAGTAGTCGTATGTTCGCGTGTTTATGTTTACTTCTTTCATGCAATAAGATCCAACGGATGATTTGATGGTCACTTGAGCCAAACAGTTCCCCAACGGTAACGTTTTCAATCATATTTTCCTCTGTAGTAAAAACTTGGTCGAGCATGTTTTTGCCTCTGGTGGCTGCTTCTACATGTTGAATTAAAAAATTGTCAGTTATGCACTTAACAAAAGGTTTTGACTCTACAAGTGCTTCTGCCATATCCCATTTTATTTTTGGAAAGTTGAAATCTCCCATTAATAATAATTTCCCTTCACTTGCCTTTGCTATGCTACTAATCAGCTCTTTATCTTCCTCTTTTTGACTTGATGGACATCTATAGCACACTCCAATCACTGTTTTTTCATCACCACTTTCTATTTCTCTCCATACAATTTCATTTTTGTTACCACATGATAAATAATCTTTGATCGTTATATTAACAGAATGTATACAGTATAATAAAACGCCAACTCCCTTAGTCTTGTCTCCAATTATCCTATCTTTCCTTAACATTGTATATCCCTCAATTTCAAGTTCACTATCTGCAATCTCCTCATATGTCCATGACTCTGTTAATCCTATTATATCTGGTTTTTCTTCTTCTACATACAGTTCAAATTCTTCTCTTTTATTTACTATGCTTCTCACATTTGCATAAAAACATTTTAGTTTGTAATGTTGTTGGTTGTCCTCATTTTGCTTCTGCTTTATCATTTTAGGGTTTGCTTTTCCACTATGTATTTCACTCGTCCCTGACACCAACTCTCCCCTTTGACTACATCCTCTATAGCACCCTATTGTAGGCCTATCTTTAGTCTCATACTTCATAGGCCTTACTAGTTTAAATTTCTAACACAATTATTGAACATATACTTTGCTACAACATGCTGTCCTATCTCATTTAGATGTAAACCTTCCCTATCTAACATTTTACTTTTGTCTACTTTAACATCAATAAATTCCATTCCCATGTCCGCACACATCACCTGGAACCTAAGGTTGATACCTATTATTTTGCTATCTAGATAGTCTGACCCATCTGCTCTATCTAAAATGCCCATCATTGTGACCTTTCTAAACTTTTTTTCCTTAAGTGTTCTCATAAGACTTTTATATTTATCCATAATTAATTCTGTACCATCTCTCTTTACATTATTTGTTCCTACCAATACTACAACATGAATGTTTCCTTTGTCATCTAACCTCTTTATTCTCCCCTCTATATCCTCTATTTTTGCTCCCCCAATATCCATTCTTTCAAACATGTTGTGTTGTTTAGACAAATATCTGCTAACCTCTCTCACCATTGAATCTCCTACTACCAATACTGACCCCTCACCTATATGTGCATACTTCTCTCCAAAGCTCTCTGCCCTTACTTCCTTGACTACACCTTGACTGCAGCTTCTTTAAAATTTCCTTCATTTTCACTTGTTTTCCTTCTATTTCGATCTGCCTCTTTTCTATCTCCTCCAATCTCTTCTCATTTGCTCTTATATTGCACTCCATTGGTGCCTGCCTCTCTTCAACTCTACATATCTTACATAAAACGGTTCCTTCATCTTCCAACGTTGTAGTAATACTAACATTTTCGCCACACAAATCACATAATCTGACTTGGCCTTTCTTCGCAGCAGTTCGTCTCGTCTTAGTGGCCATACTAATTATGCTATTTATTACCGTTAGCCAATAAGTTATATTAATACCTAATAAAATGTATACTTCTTAAAGCAACGCCGAAAAAACCAAACAAATGTCGCTGGTATTTACCTTTCTTCAACGTATCGCTAACGACTAGGCCTAGTGTTACTTGAGTGTTACTACCGCTCACTGTTCCACGCTATTTAATTCTGTCAAGTCCTAACTATCTGTTATAACAAGGCCACTATATTTGAAAATAGGTATGCTACAATAAACTGCAATCACAACTATGTTATTATTACACAAATTAATTTTCAACACTAATATCTCTAAATAAAGCAGTGGTCCGCATTAGGCCAATATCGTCTTCATAGAGCGTTTCTGGGAATGCAACTGCAGATGGCGAAATGCACATCTATGTACCTCACATGTTGGACTCTAGTAAATGTTCACCAATCATTTTATCAGTACTGCAGACACATTAATCGCTATGTCATAATTTGAACCTGTTGAATAGATGGTATCGCAAACTGTCGCGGCCTGTACCGAGTCTGAAAACACCACCAGATCTGCCCTGTTTAGCTTGTAGTAAGCGTCATTTTGTTGTCGTTCTGGATGTTTCCATAACCACTTGTTCTTGGATCTGCCCCTGCCAAGCCTTCTGACCTATTTATAATAATAATAATAATAATCGCTTAGGCGTCTGAGACCCGTTGCGTTGGTCGGTCACATCCATGATCCACTAGTGCGGCGTGGAGGAGGTTGATATCTGCTGTAGCCATACTGTGCGTGGACGACCTCTTCTGCGCCTCCTGCCATTCGGGGGAAGCCTTTTGGCGCCGAGGAACGACTTGTATAGTATCTTGTGGGCCGGTGTTTCCTGGTCCAGCTGTACAACATGCCCGAACAAATTACAGATCAAATGTTTATGAGATTGGGTGGAGGCCTGTTTTAGCAGAGACCTCCATGTTGCGTATGTAGTAATGCCATCGGATGCCCAGAATACACGCCGCTGCTTGCGCACGTGGAAGGCCTCCAGTCTCGACATGTCATGTTTCAGCATTGTCCAGATTTCGGAGCGGTAAAGCAGGACTGGGACCATGCAGGACTGGTAGATGCGGATTTTTTTCCAAAGGGAGATCCAGCCATTACTCCACACACGTCGGTGGTCGTGCATAGCAACGCAGCTATTCCGGTCAGCCTTGACATTTAGGTACAGCTGCACCTATCCGATGATATCCTGCTACCGGGATAGATGAATTTGTTGGTGCCCTCCTCAGTGTGATCTTGAGTTTCAATAACCTGGGGAGCTGAGTCGGAAATGAGGTTCTGATCTTTGGTTGTTGCCCAGCATAGGCAGGCATATGGAGGGTGTTTCGCTGTCCGAGCTGTCCGTGCCGGACAGGACAATGTCCTCTGCGTAAGCGAGATCAGTGAAAATTGACTGATCAATACCATACCATTCCGGTCAAGAGGCTAGTCGTCTGCCTGACAGAATAGGTTGGGAGAAATAACACATCCCTGTCTGACAGAACAGGTTGGGAGCAAGAACACATCCCTGCCTGACAGAATAGGATGGGAGCAAGAACACATCCCTGCCTGACAGAACAGGTTGGGAGCACGAACACATCTCTGTCTGACAGAACAGGTTGGGAGCAAGAACACATCCATGTGACAGAATAGGTTGGGAGCAAGGACACATCCCTGCCTGACAGAATAGGTTGGGAGCACGAACACATCCCTGTCTGACAGAATAGGTTGGGAGCAAGGACACATCCTTGCCTGACACCCGATGATGTGGGGAATCGAGTCAGAGAGAGTGCCACTCAGTCGAATTCTGGTGCCGGTATCCTTGTGTATTTCCTTGATCAGGTTCAAAAAAGGGGGGGGGGGGTTCTTTGCCTATTTCCTGGAGGGCTTTCCACAAAGCCGGCCGATCAATCGAGTCAAATTCGGACTTTAAATTCACGTATGTAGTCCATATGAAGCAATTGAAGACCCGGTGCATTTTGTCGAGGAGGCGCAGAGCAAGGATAGCGTCGGTTGTAGAACGACTAGGGTTAAACCAGACTAATGTTGGCGTCGTTATTTCTTGATTAATGGTTGAAAGTTGTGTGTCCCCAGTATGGAGGCATATGAACAAAGACAACAATAGTGTCATAACATATGCTACCGTCGGGGACAACGTGTTAGATAATTTGTTATTTTTCTGAGGTGCTGTGACCAGTTCACATTCACACCGATTCATCATTCATAGCGGCAAGTCAGGTACACATTTAAAGCCTGGTAGACTGGACCATATCGAGACCGGGAATCCAACACGGCCTTTTTCAGTGAGACGCAAGAACTCTGTCTGCTCAGCCACTCAGACGCTCTATTCCAAACTTCTTGTTGTTGCTGATGGTGTTGGTGTTGCTGGTATTGTTGCTGATGATGGTGGTGGTGCTGGTATGGTTGCTGAGGGTGGTGGTGGTGCTGGTATGGTTGCTGATGGTGGTGGTGGTGCTGGTATTGTTGCTGGTGGTGGTGGTGGTGCTGGTATTGTTGCTGATGGTGTTGGTGGTGCTGGTATTACTGCTGGTGGTGGTGGTGGTGGTGGAATTGTTGGTGGTGGTGTTATTGCTGTTCGAAGCTACTCGCACTGAGCTCGCTACGAATGACGACGTTTTTTCGCTAGCAGGTTACAGTGGAACTTCTTACATCCAGATGCATACTTGAGAAGGTGAGCCTCATCAGAAGGCTCAATAATATGTGGCTTACAGTGTCGATCCCCACCTCGTTGACCAGACTACTGTGACACATCATGTTTTCAGCAGCACGAACTAAGACGTGAGGGCGTGTATTGATCACTATGTTTCCCCATGACCCAGATTACTATTCCCCCATCCCATTTCCAACAGAGAACTACTAATTTCGTGTGGCCCCCGCAACAGTTTACAACCATTTCCTCTATGTGGACAAACAAGCGATCGAACAATGTCTTTCTCTCTCCTATTAATAAGCTGTTTATACCGGTCGCAGTTATTTGTTATATATTTTACGGAGTACAGGGAATACACTCCCACGACAAGATACGGGGGAGGTAAAGAGGCTTGACAAAGTAAGGAGAAACAAAATCAAAGGTAAAGATAGGGCGTCATTTGGGCTCGTAAAAATAATGGCACAAACGGTAGCAAGGAAAAATAAGACGGAGAACGACCAGTCTCATATAACAAAAGTAAACAACAAATGATTGCTCGTGGTATCGATCACAAGCCAAGTATTTATCTGCACTCGCTATTCAATAAACTGAAGATAGGTGGCACTGACGAATGCATTTGTGGTACCACGAAAATGACCGCTGAACATCTGCTGCAAAACTGCCCGACATACGAGGATCAGAGAGAGCAGATGTGGCCATCACCAGTGGCAACACTAGACAAGCTCTATGGCAGTGTCGCCAGCCTCAGGATGGACGCTGCTTTTTTTGAAAAAATACAGGTTGACGTTTGACAGCGTAGGAAGAAGAAGAAGAAGAAGATCTGCACTCGCAAAACGTATAACGAGCCTTGGAATTCGAACACTGGACCTCCAGCTAACGGAAGCGCCCTGCCATCGAGAAACGAGTTAAGGTACAAGACCAGTAGGACGCCCCACAATAACAGTGTCACTTTGGCTAAGCCTTTAGTCATTCAACAATTGCGGCTATGGAATATAGACTGAGCTCGATTCAGACATATTTCTAAACTCAATGACTTTCCTATTATCAGGCATAGACCATACATGCCCTACTTTCTTGTTTGTTTTTTGTTTTACAGAGTGTTACCTGGTTTTCCCTTACAACTATTAAACCAATGAACGCGATTCAATCACATTTGACAGAAGCAACTGGGGACCAGTTGGACGACGAGGAATTACGTATTGGCTATTTTGAGTATGATGGAGCCACGCCTCACATAAGCAAGACGGAAATTGCTTATTTCTTTAAAGATCGTGTCATCTGTAAGGTTCTTTGGCAACCGAGGCCGCCCGACCTTACCTACCTGATTTATTCCTAAGGGTCATGCTGAAAGGGAAAAGTATATCGCAACAAACCAATAAATCTCATGGAACTGCATGAACAAATTCGGCGGGAAATTGTGTCTCCTGATGTAGATGTGAATTTCTTCCGTAAAATGGAAGCATGCCGATGCGCATGGCGACCACTTGCAAGATTTGCTATTGGCTCATTATGTTTCTCACACACCAAGGTATCTCTATGTCAAATGTTATTGAATTATGTTCATTGGTTTAAAAGTTAATAGGGAAAACAAGAGGCGGGTAACGATTGTAGATAAATACTTGTCTTGTGATCGTTGTCCCGAACAAATCTTCTTTATTTACAACTAAAACAGGCTGTTTTCATGGAAGCCTAGCTGACGAGATGTGGATCGATGTGATCCCCGTAGTAGTGAGCGCCATACAGATGAAGCCAAGCATAGCACAACTGTCAGGAGAATCGCAGTCTACCTTTACCAGCAAGCTCGGGATGTAAGGAAAGCTGCTACAACCCGTCACGCAGAAAAGAGTAAACTAACTCATTGTGGGCATTACAGAACAACTCGGCCCCGAAGTGTTGATGTAACAAAGGTATACTTTTCCTTAATACAAATAGATCAGGAGTCAATATTGAGACCGAGAGATGGCTTTTTGAGACCCATATACAATATGTACAATATGTTCACATATCAGATGAAAAGACAAGCAGTAGCGCATGTTTTATAAGTTCACTCAACGAGAAGTACATAGTGACAGCACGGCCCACTTCAACACTTCAATCCAGATCAGCGATAAACTGTATGGTGACCATCAAGATATGAGATAACCGTCAAGTTTATTAGGCAAACAGATTATTTGAAAGCGAAGAACAAGAAAAATACGACTGGCTTATTTCGATGGATCAATAACCGATTTTGACTCGCAATGACTGGTAGTGACAATCACATTCGATGCGCCAATTATTGCTTTGGGAATGAATATTTGACATATCAGCATTAATTTTATTCAAAAATACATTAAGGCAACGACGAATGTCATTAAACTAATCAACTGGGATGCAAGGGCATTAACGATCTCCAGTTTGAGTCTGAGAGTTGGACATGAACGAAGATTATTAAATAGTCCTGTGTGGCTTATACAGGAACATTCAATGTTCTAGTATTACTACCCTGAGATCGACTGCAAGTATTGTTCTAGTAGTACTACTCGGAGATCGCGTACAGGCATTGTTCTAGTACTACTACTCAGAGATCGATCGAGTACAGAAATTGTTTCAGTACTACTGCTCAGAGATGGAGTACAGGCATTATTCTAGTACTACTGTTCAGAGATCGATCGAGTACAGGCTTTGCTCTAGTACTACTGGTCAGAGATGGAGTACAGGCATTATTCTAGTACTACTGTTCAGAGATCGATCGAGTACAGGCATTGCTCTAGTACTACTACTCAGAGATCGCGTACAGCAATATAAGTACTACTCCTCAGAGATGGAGTAATCGCACCAGTGAGGCGCAACAAAACGATACCCTTGATTGTGTAACATGTTCAGTATTCAGCACATTTAGTAAAGACCCCAGTCTTGATCTGAACATCTACCTGGCCGATTGTATTTTGTGAGGACCTTAAATATATGGTTTGACATGACAGTACTATGGTTGGGAGCAGGACGTGTTTATTCATTTGAACATTCGGCAATCACATAATAGTATTTTTCTCCTGCACATACTAAAAGCTGTAACCACTGCTTAGACACCAGAGGATTAATTAGGTCGCAAAGCAAAAGCTGATAAACAGTATATATGTCGACTCTGTGCTACCAGTGCCAAACATGGCCTTTGTCCAGGGCGCCTGTGAGCAGAATCTCGACATGGGAAATGAAGTGTTTGAGGAAAGGTCATCAGTGTTACCATAAAGACTCAATGCGGAACGACGACATTCGTAGTATGGTCGGCACTACGTATTATGGCAAATACATCTCCAGACAGAAAATAAGTTCGTTTGTTCATCTTACGAGAATGCACCCTCATCAACTTCCACTGAAGACTTACAACGCTGGTAGTTCTGGCTTCCGGTCAAGGGGCCGGCCGCGAGGCAGGTTTATAGATGATATTTTAATCATTGTACAGCGACAGGGGCTAACATTGACCAACGCAACGTACTTGGCGCAGGAGAAACGATCAAAGCTCCCCACTTGTGTCTAAGGCACGGGTTGTCCAGTGGATGGCTAACTTGTTTGCTTTAAGGTCGCGAGCATTGTACATCTCGAGCGAATCTTGCCATCTAGTAGGGAGGGAGGGGTGGTGGTGGAGGGTCTGCCAGGTGGTCATATTTTACCATGTGGGTACCACAGAGTGGTTACTGTGCTTTAGCGTTCGTCTTTCCTTTTGACTACATGGCCAGTCCAGCGGTGTTTGGAGTTGTTAGCATGGTATATTACATCCTTGACGTGTGACAATGCCCTGATGTCACTGCTGTGTAAGCCCATCTGGCGCTGTTGCCTAAGTGATAGGCCCACGAGACGGCGCTCGAGCGAAGCATGTGTTGTCCTAAGCTGGTTCTCCATAGCTTTTGTCAGAGACCAGGTTTCACATCTGTAGCATAGCGCTGGTAGCCCCCTGAGTCGAATATGTCTACATGCAGTCGGGTGTCTCTTGTGACGTCTGTTGCCGCCTTTATCGAGTTGAAGGCGACCTAGTCTGCTCGACTGCGCATGACCCGCTTGGGCTTAAAGTTATCTTCCATGTTGAAGAGACGGCCGAGATAGATGTTCAGGAGACGGCCGAGGTAGATGTTGAGGAGACGGCCGAGATAGATGTTGAGAAGACGGCCGAGATAGATGTTCAGGAGACGGCCGAGGTAGATGTTCAGGAGACGGCCGAGATAGATGTTGAGGAGACGGCCGATACAGATGTTCAGGAGACGGCCGAGATAGATGTTCAGGAGACGGCCAAGATAGATGTTCAGGAGACGGCCGAGATATATGCTCAGGAGACGGCCGAGATAGATATTCAGGAGACGGCCGAGATAGATGTTCAGGAGACGGCCGAGATAGATGTTCAGGAGACGGCCGAGATGGATGTTCAGGAGACGGTCGAGATAGATGTTCAGGAGACGGCCGAGATAGATGTTGAGGAGACGGCCGAGATACACGTATTCGTCAATATCCTCCAGTAATGTATCGTTCAGGGACACGGGGTAGGACTCCATAAAATTTATTTGACATGGCTTTCGTTTTTTCTATATTTTGTCAAGCCACGTTTTGTACAATTGGCATTGGTTGTAATTGAGCGAACAACATGGCAACGCTAATTCAATACCAAACAAACATACATTTCTGAAATAGTCTTCATGAAATAGTCTTCATGAAATAGTCTTTATTCGGATTAGTTCTAATGTATAGTACCTTTCTAACAGAAATGGTTACCAAAAAATTTTAGACTTTCATCAATAAATGCACGCGCAGAATCGAAGGTCTTGACTGAAATGACAAGGTCCCAGATGTCGCACTTTAGAAAGGAACGTGTTATTTTATATCGATCAGGACACAAAGAGCAGACGTTGTAGGTGGATAGAGAGTATACTATGAAAGTCGTAGAACATAATTACAAAACAATACCTGTTTTGGACACATCATGGCAGAAGAGGTAGAGACAGACTGCGAACGTTAAAGAGACAGAGCTATCGTGGTGGATCTGGAGAAGGCAGCTTTGGATAGATTGCCTTGGCGAAGATTGGTTGAACGCCTTATGACTCGCAGAGGACAAAGCGGTTATTGATTGATTGTTGATAGGCAACACTATTTAGAAACATCCTTCTCCCGTTTTATATGGTTGTCCAGAAACAGATGAACATGTTTGTCAATAAATTTCAGAATATTTCTATATCAGGGTGCTCTTTCTCCATTGGGCTAACAAGGAGAAGCAATACAGTGACATTGAATCATGTCATGCATCTCGCACAAGACTACTTAGGAGGGTTGGACATTGAGTTGACTACCCAAGTCTGTAGAAACCTTAAAACACAGAACTGTCCATATTGTATAGACGAAGATATTGACATAATATACTTTAAGAAAATGATAATTATCCAACATGTCAGGACAGAACAGAAACAATGAAACCAAGCCTATCACACGCTTGACCAGAAGGAACAAATCGTCATTCTTCGCATAAGGACAGCGTACAACTGTCTGAATCCTCACATGTACACGCTTGACCGGAAGGGACAGATCACCATTCTTCGCCTCAGAACAGCGTACACCAATTTGAAAAATCATATGCACGCACATCGAGTATCCCCCCCCCCCCCCCTTTCCTTACCCCACTCGCGACAGTATGATTAGAAATAACAGAAGATACACTGGCTTAATGACTCACCATTAAAGTCAAAACTTCACGGACCTGTCCAAACAACAATGAAGTTAATAGTGTGAACTCCACTGACGATCAGAAACAGACGACGAAGATTAAAGAAGAAGAGGAAAAGGAGAACAAAAGAAAGGGAAGAAGAATCTTGATCTTCTTATTGGTTCTAATCCTAGTGATCCGTGCCTCATCGTAGCTGCGGGTCTGAACTTTGTCTCCAGCTGACGCTAAGGTCCTCAGAAGTCCAGTGCATGGTAAACACTCCTTCAGAGGCGTCTCGGGTGTTGTAGTGTACAGCAAGGGAGTCTGACCAACGCATTGAAGGTCTTCCCTGCGGTCTCTTACCCCGAGGGTATTAGATTGCTGTCTCCGTGCTCCATTCACCATCGTCTCTTCACAGCGTGTGTCTGCCCATCTATGTTTTGCATTGTCTGCATGGATTATCGCGTTATTCAGTGAGGACAATCATCATATGCCAGAATTGTGAATATTCGGCATACATTGATTCCAGATAATGATTTCGACCAAGCGTCACTCTTAGTTTGTCCTTAAGTTTTTTTAGTGTTTTTGTCTCAGCACCGTAGCCCTGGAGTAGAATAATAATAATAAGAAGAAAATCCTCTCTTAATATAAGTTGACGTATATTTCTTGAAGACCTATGTCCCATATGGAACTAATGATTATCGATTACTGATTGACAATTCTCCATAATAAAAATATAAATATCCCCGAAATATTTCTAAAATTATGTGATTAAATATTTAGAAAACATGTTTTTTGTCTATCACGTGTCAACTGAAAGTGACCCGAAACAGCCTTTAACAGCAATGCTCGTGTCGTTCCTATTGAAACATAATGATGCCAATCTAAATACAAATTACCTTCTAGGACATATAGAAAGCAACCGCATCGACATTTCACATGCGCTGTGTGTCAATCATCCAAAAAATATTACTTCGTGTGCAAAGAATAACGAATTAGAATTTGTGCAGGTCTAATTGTGGTTTGATTGTCATATGTCCAATTTTGAAGTTTGTAACTGTCATTAACTGTGCTGTTTGCAGATGTGATTGGCTTCGTTGTTTGAAGCTGTCAAAAAACTATGTAGTTTGAAGCTGTCATTAACTGTGTTGTTTGCAGGTGTGATTGGCTTTGTTATTTGTAGGTGTGATTGGCTTTGTTGATTGTAGGTGTGGGTAGCTCTATTGTGTGTAGGTGTGGGTAGCTCTATTGTGTGTAGGTGTGGGTAGCTCTATTGTGTGTAGGTGTGAGTAGCTCTATTGCGTGTAGGTGTGGGTAGCTCTATTGCGTGTAGGTGTGGGTAGCTCTATTGCGTGTAGGTGTGGGTAGCTCTATTGCGTGTAGGTGTGGGTAGCTCTATTGCGTGTAGGTGTGGGTAGCTCTATTGCATGTAGGTGTGGGTAGCTCTATTGCGTGTAGGTGTGGGTAGCTCTATTGCGTGTAGGTGTGCGAAGCTCTATTGCGTGTAGGTGTGGGTAGCTCTATTGCGTGTAGGTGTGGGTAGCTCTATTGTGTGTAGGTGTGGGTAGCTCTATTGCGTGTAGGTGCGGGTAGCTCTATTGCGTGTAGGTGTGGGTACCTCTATTGTGTGTAGGTGCGGGTAGCTCTATTGCGTGTAAGTGTGGGTAGCTCTATTGCGTGTAGGTGTGGGTAGCTCTATTGCGTGTAGGTGTGGGTAGCTCTATTGTCTGTAGGTGTGGGTAGCTCTATTGCGTGTAGGTGTGGGTAGCTCTATTGCGTGTAGGTGTGATTAGCGATATTGCTTGTAGCTGTGGTTATCTCTTCCTTGTTTCAATGATTACCTCTATTGCATGTTACAATGATTACCTCTATTGCATGTTACAATGATTACCTCTATTGCATGTTACAATGATTACCTCTATTGCATGTTACAATGATTACCTCTATTGCATGTTACAATGATTACCTCTATTGCATGTTACAATGATTACCTCTATTGCATGTTACATAAATTGCCTCTATTGCATGTTGCAATGATTAACTCTATTGCATGTTACAATGATTACCTCAATTGCATGTTGCAATGATTACCTCTATTACATGCTGCAAGGATTACCTCTATTGCGTGTTACAATGATTACCTCTATTGCATGCTGCAATGATTACCTCTATTGCATGTTACAATGATTACCTCTATTGCATGTTACAATGATTACCTCTATTGCATGTTACAATGATTACCTCTATTGCATGTTAGAATGATTACCTCTATTGCATGTTACAATGATTACCTCTATTGCATGTTACAATGATTACCTCTATTGCATGTTACAATGATTACCTCTATTGCATGTTACATAGATTGCCTCTATTGCATGTTGCAATGATTAACTCTATTGCATGTTACAATGATTACCTCAATTGCATGTTGCAATGATTACCTCTATTACATGTTGCAAGGATTACCTCTATTGCATGTTACAATGATTACCTCTATTGCATGTTACAATGATTACCTATATTGCATGTTACAATGATTACCTCTATTGCATGTTACAATGATTACCTCTATTGCATGTTACAATGATTACCTCTATTGCATGTTACAATGATTACCTCTATTGCATGTTGCAATGGTTACCTCTATTGCATGTTACAATGATTTCCTCTATTGCATGTTGCAATGATTACCTCTATTGCATGTTGCAATGATTACCTCTATTGCATGTTGCAATGATTACCTCTATTGCATGTTGCATTGATTACCTCTATTGCATGTTACAATGATTACCTCTATTGCATGTTACAATGATTACCTCTATTGCATGTTACAATGATTACCTCTATTGCATGTTACAATGATTACCTCTATTGCATGTTACAATGATTACCTCTATTACATGTTACAATGATTACCTCTATTGCATGTTACAATGATTATCTCTATTGCATGTTACAATGATTACCTCTATTGCATGTTACAATGATTACCTCTATTGCATGTTATAATGATTACCTCTATTGCATGTTACAATGATTAGGGTCATTGTTTGTAATAGTGATTAGCGATTTTGCTTGTAACTACAACGATAATCCGTTTTGCTCGAACCCAGAGAGGAACTAGACCAAACCAGTTATCTGGTCTTACCAATCAACACTCATAGCTTCCTTTCCATTCCTCCAACAACACAAGCCTCAGAATAGACTGCAGGGCTCCGTATGTATGGACATACAATTGACCACTCCATTCTGCTATGTTTGTTATGAAACGTCGACTTATAAATGTTGTCAATGAGAAAGACAACTTTTAAATGTAGTACTAACTGTTACAAAAACTAACATTACGAAAACAAGTCAAAGCCTTTCCGCAAAGATCTACCAAGGAGTTCTATGCGTTTCTCTTTGAGAGAATGTTAACATGCCATCTATACATAGTGTCTGAAGTTATGAGAACGTTTAAGGAGTTCTATGTGTTTTTCTTTGAGAGAAAGTTAGCATGCCATCTACACATGACGTCTGAAGTTATGAGAACGTTTATTCTATTTTACATTTATGGGTCTGTCTTTGATATAGAAAGTGCATATAACGTGCAGGTCTCGTCAGCTCTACCACACACTAGACCTAGTGATATTTTTCTTGATGAAAAGAGCAACGATTCCGTCATTAGATTCTTGTTCTAGATAACCTCTGATACTCATAGATCGTTGTGCGCGTTGAAGAACCGCATCTTCCTCGAGGTAGTCCAAGTAACTGGGAGTTCGAACTCTCAGACTAAACACAACTACTCCAGAGGAGCAAACCTCGAATAAAATAATCATGAGCAACCAGAACGGTATACATTCTCTGTGGTTAAGAAGGAGCCAGTACAGTGATGAATAGATCTAGTAAATTATAATTTGTTTTGCTTTTGTTGTTGTTGTGTTTGCCTTATTTTTCTATTTCCCAAGGCCGTGTGCATTGCACTGTGGTTTTTATTTTGCGCCTGTCGACTCAGTGCATCCGACTTCAGCATGCATTTTATGTAAGGGTCTGCTTCCTCCTGCATTTTCTAAGGGTTTGCTTCCCCAGGGAAACGGTCGGTACTGTGATGGGGATCGAACCCAGCACCTTTTGGTTGTGAGCCGTGTCACTTAACCACTAGTCCACGCCGTCTCCTATTTCCTCGGAAATGAGAACCAACATTCGCCGAGCCATGACAATCTTGACCAATCGTTCTAGGCACAGTGGCCCAGAACGTGACGATCCAATGATCTTGAACTACTGGTCACAGGTTTAAAGCTAAGAAGAACTCGACTTAACCAGTAAACAATAGGTGGCATGGATTTAACACGGCCAACCCTACTTTGGCTTCTTCCTCCAATGCCAGATAAATGGAACAGCTTGTGTGGCACTAAACAGCAACAATCACGTGTAAATAACATTAATGGCATTAGGTGAAAGGGCGAGAGCCCGGATGCTGCTGGATCCGTAACAACAAAACAACATCCTGAGTTACCTCCAGTCATCTCAACTGATATACTTGCCACTGATCGAAGGTAGCATCGGACCAGAAAGTGAGGTTGATGACCAGCGATATTGTCTCCTCACTATAATCCAAATTCAGCGCAAGTTTAATCATCAAGAAAAAAAAACTCTTGTCGATGTCACTATCATCGCTTGCAATATACAACTAACAACATAATAACAATAAAAACATCATCCTCATCAGTCTCGTAACCTTGGAGGTCGTTGAGGCACCGTTATTGCAGTTTGTCAAATCAGTTTACGCCATACGTTTCGATTTCTCGCTACGTGTATTAGTTTCAGCTATAGACCTTCCCGTCCACTCTTTTATATTGTCCTCCCATCTCTTTTTGTTCTCCCTCTCTCCCGCTTCCCAGGCACAGTGCCTTGCAACATACTGCTGCAACATTCTACTTCTAAACTATAAACGGTTTTTTGAAGTACCAGATTCTTCATCTCCCGTTATGACAGCACGCTCCAATCCGCCCATATGTAAATGAGTTCATGACTTAGTGTCACAGAAGGAGAGCCAACGAGGAAGGGAACAGGACACCCCACTTCATAAACAGCTCATGACTTTGTGCAATGAAGTCTAAAACACTTCATCCCTTGTGGCATGGTCTGCTAGTGGACTACTCTGGCCATTTTGTAAGTAAGGTGACCAACAAGTGGAGATGTGCAAATCGGAAAGGATGAACGTCAGAAATGTATCGAGAGTATAGGACACCTGTGTGTAACTTGCGATAAGCCAACTTCTTCTTCTTCTTCTCTGCGTTCTGGATCTTTTGGTCATGCTATATCTGCAGGCCAGTTGCCATGATGAAGTATATAGTCTTCACCAGGTCGGAGCGGCTGCCCCACAGCTTTTTTCTCAGCTCCTCACCCTCTGGCCAGGTCTGGCATTTCATTTCCCTATAGATTTGGCATTCCTGTAGAATATGTTCAGGGTTCTGGCATCCCGTTCCACATGGGCACTCATCGGTGTGTGAGATCTTCAGTCGGTATATATGTTCTAGTAGTCTGCAGTGTCCAGCTCTCATGCGAAATACGGTAGTTTGTTGATTACTTTTTAGTTGGTGAATTGGGACTGGTGTACTGCTTATGTTTCTGCCTTTTCTCCATTGGTGTATATACTGATTTCTGATGATGTTCTTGATTTCTCTGTATGGTACTCGATGATCAAATTGTGAGCCAATTTCTAAACTTGGCGGCTGTTTAGGGAAAATAGTGTGCCGGTATATCCGCTATTCAGGAATGCTGATATATATGTCTGTGAGAGTGACTCAGTAAAGTCATAGGTGAAAAGGACATTTGAATATAAATTTGATAAAATGTCAGTGATCCATTAACCACCCATTGGAACTCAAAATAGGATCGCCATTAGAGGTTTCACGCACCAATGATATACAGCCTGTACCACCGTGGAGGATTGAGATAAACAAAATGAAAGATACACATGAGAGCATTTATATGCAATGTAATTACCAGCGCTGAATAAAACACTTTGGAATCTGACAAAAAACGTTTCAATATTTTCCTCGGTGTCACGATAACGGCAGTAGTCTAGCCACATCCCATTTATTCTTCCCATGCTGTTACATGCATCAATGGGACACGGTGGCCAACCATTACTTACATCCGGTTGACATTTGTCTCATGGGCAACATTGCGGCGGTTAAGCTCAGCCCTGACGCATACATACGCATAAAAACGTTCAACTGCGCTTGAATTGATATGTAAAAATGTAATATCAATTTAACCCCATACTCTACTGAATTTCGATCACTTTATCCAACTTTTAGGGACATCACCATGGACTGACGGCGGAGATGGTGTACGCCTGCTATGGGAACAATTCCCTTTTCAATTCATTCATGGTCATCACTAATCATATGACGGATGTTGAACATCTACTTCGATATCTGGAAACAAATAATGATGATACTGACATTATCTCTAGGGCTAGCACTGTCTTCGGTAACGAAATGTAGAGCTTTCATTGTTATTTTCCATCAGCTTTTTCTAAGTGGGGGTAACACGTTTTCTGTCTCTCCAGTTGTCTTTCCTAAACGTAGCTTAGGTACCCATTTACAGATGGGTACACTAGAATAGAATGTCTCGAGACAGAAACAGAATTGGAGAGAGATTGTCACCCCCCTACACACCAACCCCCCACCCCCACCTCATATTTTGTGTCTGTCGAGTTTTCGTTTGCAGCTATTTTAAGTTAATCGCTTCCATTTCGGAAAGTTGTAAACAAGTTTCAAACGCCAATGATTATTAATGCACAGTTTCAGAAAACTGGCCACAAATCACTGATCCAAAAGGACACATTGCTTGGGCTCATAAAATGTGATCGATACGTACCAGAACCGACTTTGACAATTGTTCCAACCAGCAGAACTTGCCACAGGTAAAGTTTGACAATCTTCATCCAACTCTCTCCTGGTGGCAACATCTTCAGAGTTTGGTACCAGTTACCCTCAAGACTTAGCAGGAAATGTAATCTGTAAAAAGAGAAAATCGAATATGAATGTTGTATGAGATAGGAACTGTCAACACTAATTAACATGGCCGGAGAGTATGTGTGAAGGCATTGTACCAAGTTGGTTTTATTGGTTACTGACATGGTCGGTTCTGTAAATTAACTGATACATTTCTTGATATTATGCGTTTGATTGGAGATGTAAAAAGACAATTTAAAAAAACGGTCTTTCAAACAGACTTCATGAGCGTAATCCAAGCCATCTTAAACCAGAAATAAGATAGACTCTTACATGAAATACAATATCACAATGGGTTCCCAAAAGCAGTTATAGTCATACAATAGATTCCAACACACTGTTTCATTATTGGAAACGAGAAGGCAGATGAGCTCGCAAACGTCCGAAGTGGCTGTACACAGAATCACCATCCACAGAGCTGCAAAGAAGCAAAGACACTTATAAAACGACCCATGAGAACGTAAGGGAGAGACCACCTCAAAGCATACAAATCACAAAATGACAGCGGGGAGACACAGTTGGCAGAGAAGGGCAGACAGAGATCTTCAGACTCAGAACGGACATTACAGACTCGAGACGTAACTCCACAGAGTGGATCTCACAGACAACGCTACATGCAATTGTGGAGCACCCAAGCCAATACCAGAACATAACCTGCAGGACTGCCCCTGTAGACCAAAGAGAAGCAGTCTTGCCTGAGGAAGTGGCCATGCTCGGAAAGCTATGGGTGACTAGCGAAGACCTGAAACACGGTCTCTTCCGTGAACTTCACAGGACATGAAGCCAAGCATCCGTTGGTTGAAGAAGAAGAAGTTATGCGCTGAAAGAATATAAATGGTATTACACATGTCTGTCTCTCTCTCTCTCTCTCTCTCTTCTCTTATTCGTTTTCTTCTATTGGGGAAATAGAAGTCGAATTATTAGAAGGCAAGTCAATAAATAAGTCACACACAGCTATTAAAAACTGACTATGAGATAGGAACTGGAAAAGCATTTATTACTGCACTTACATTGTCGCATTATTTCTCAACATAATTTATTTTCTGCCCAACATTGATGTACTTATGCCATTGTTTTATCAGTGCCAGGACAGGCTCACTCGTGTTATTTTGTGTTTGTCAGTCAGTTGTCTGGATATCCACCGTCAGTAATCCTGAAATACAATCGATCATTCATTATAATGTAGACTTAACCATTCTAACACTCTATCGTAGTTGCTACACTGTCTATCGATACTCGCCAGTCGAATCATCTGCCCCACCGGCCGCACAGATGTTATGGCTGCATTCTGAACAGGACGACCAGGTCAGACAACATGAGCAATTTTCGTCTTTGAGAAAATGTATTGTCTAAATTATGCACCGCTTTACGCGTGAAACATTTTGCACCGCAATCAGAAGCATTTTCTAATCAATATCCTTTTCAAAAATCGTTTTGCTCGGAACCCCAACACCATCAAAACACCGAACATCAGCCGCTGTTCTTTCATTGTACAACCTGGGAGCACTTACTATTTGTTGGCATTGAAACTGCACTAGCAAAGTGGAATTTAAGCGCTTTAAACGAGTTCAAGAAAAAAGTTCAATTCAAAATCTGGGTGACTGCTGCGTTAGGGACACAGCTTGTCACTGAAAATATAGATCATCAGTGGCAGAACATAAAAGAGGCCGTAAAAGAGGCAGCAGAGATTAGATTGAGTAACAAAAAAACCGAAAACAAGAAACCATGGGTAACAGCTGAAATGCTAAACAAAATGGATAACAAACGCAAATGGAAAAACATTAATACAGAGCATGACATTACTACGTATAAGCGTATCAAAAAGGAATTAGATCGAGAATGAAAGATAGCACGGGAAAAACGGGGGCTAGACAAATGGAAGGAAATTCAGGAACTAGAGAGAGCAGGGCAATTCGATCAAGTACATACGAAAATAAAACAATAATTTCATAAACCTAAGGGCATACAATCACGGATTATTAATGATAAGAATTGGAAACCAATAACAGACCCAGAGAACAAACAAGTGAAATGGAGATAATATGTTAAGGAACTGCGCGATGATGGAGGCCTGTATCAAGATAACACACCAATAAAAGACTTACCATTGACAGATGAGTGAATAACTATAACTAAAGATGAATTTAATAAGGCATTTTCTTTAATCCCCAACAACAAAGCACCAGGGATAGATGAGTTACCTATCGAACTACTAAAAGCAGCGGGAGAGACTTTTCATAATTTACTATTTCAACATGTTAATGACATTTACGACAATAGAATATGGCCAAAAGAGCACACAACTTCAGTATTTATACCTTTGCCAAAATGATTAAATGCAACAAATTGCGATCATTTCCGAATGATACGTTTGATAACACATGCATTTAAATTCCTATTGAAGATAATTAGTATGAGAATCGATGGAAAGATAGAGGAAGTACTGCAAGATAACCCGTTTAGATTTCACACGGCCAGAAGTGCACAGGATGTCAACGGAGCATTGCGACTTCTCGCAGAAATAATCATCGATGAAAGGTGGGAATCGAACCCGGTGCTTTGGGATTGTGAAAACCGAGCGAATTTCACCCCTGGGGTACGCAGACATAGTCGTGGTTTATCGAATTTGTATCCCACTTCTAAGGTTTTCATTTGAATCCCCCTCGTATATGAAAGCTGCCTTCGGCAGGTGTACGACGAAGAGGAATACGACTCCTAACTGTGTTGTATAACATTTCGTCAGGTATAGTATACCCATCCTAGGGATTGTCCTTCACGGAATATAACCTTCTCGGATTGTCAGTCGGTAGTATCCAGTAGTGACCGTGACACTTACCAGACCTTGGGCCTCCTGGAAACTAACTAAATAGTGTTAACTCAAGTCAGACATGCTATTACGTCTGTCCACTTTCTTTCTATCAATGTCAGCCTTTTCTATTCTATTCATTAACTTGGTCTAACACTTGAAGCTAGTGTGCGTGCACTAAGCCGTTGTTATGTGTTGGCTCTGAATGACGTCGTGATATAACTTAGGGGATATAACTCAGTCAGACAACCAAACGGGAGCGAACATTCTTGGACCACTACCAATTGTCTCGCGTTACTTTTATTGACCCTCTTGATTTGGCCCTGACCTTCAAATACTTCCTCTCAGAGTCAAGGGAGACGATGAGCTGGTTGATAAATTATGTAGATCTTAGTGGAAACGTAATGCATGAAACACAATATTACAGTCTAATGGTAATAGCAACATTTTATCCCAACATATAGTAGCATCAAGCAATTGATATTTTTATATACACACGCAGGCACGCACGACCACACACATACACACACACACGCGCGCGCGCGCCGCTTTTACTTCTTGGACTGAACCATTTAACGTTGGATATACCCGGGAGCCGTTGCGGTCTGAAAAAACATTACCGCCTCAACTGGGGGAATGAACCGAGGACCCCTCAGATGCGATGCCAGCGCGCTAACCACTGCGCTACGCAGCTCTCTAATACGTCCTGATGTCACCTAAAAGACTACGGCCCAAACTGAAAAGATGCGTGCCTCCGCCATTATTGTACAAATAGGGCAAACCGTTCATGTAGGGAAGAAAAGATCTGGAGGTGAATAGAACACGCTGACGAAGGATAACAGAGGAAGCCAAGGCAGCACATACCGAATAGAAAAAGAAGGCGGTTAAAAGAAATAGATTTAGGAAAACTTATGATCTACGAAAAATGAAAGCGGTTGTTGCACGACAATGATAAAGAGAGTAATAATAATGTGGATGTGATTACGTCGATAGCAATGTCTGACTGCAGCCGACGATGATAAAGAGAGTAATAAAAATGAGGATGTGATTACGTCGATAGCAATGTCTGACTGCAGCCGACGATATAGCTGTTATGAGCTTTTTGACTCGCACCACTTCTGCTGTTATGTCCAAGAACTTTCGTGTCACGTAGTTAAATGTGTCAATTGGTGTTCCTTCTTCTTTTGTTTCTTATAGCTTCAGAAGGAGCAAGGGACTACATTTACACCTACCTATTTTGTGGGAGCCTGCATTAAGGCATTTATGCGGTAATTTTTGAGTGATTTCCGTGAAATTCGCGTGTTAAATAATAATGTTGCAAGCCCTAATCAAAGCCGTTCTTAGTCGTTTTATGCGAAATGTACAGTGATGTGCAGTCGGCCTGTTCGTTCTTCCACAGTAACAGTTCCAAGCTCTATAGAGATGAATGTGAACATTGATTGAGGAACGCAGCAGTTATCATGTCCTATTTTATCATCTGTATGACGAAAGATTGGAGTTCAATTCCAACTAACATCAAAGCGGAGAAGCCGCCTCTAACCTCATCTCTGGGAGTGATGAGTGACACACTGATCAAGATCCCCCACGTCACGTCCTAGTTCCTGCTCATGGAAACATGCTGTGTAGTAACAGTTTGGTGAAGGAGGTTGGGATGGACATTGTAATCCCCATATCGTAGAGGTTACTGAGTAGCCTCGCATTGCACTACAGCAAGGAAAACCAAGGTCATCCTGTTGAATGTAAGAAGAGTCACTATAATCCATTACCGAAGAAATGTCGTCAAGAGTTAACACAGCACGTGTAGCTTCGAACGACAACATCCAACAACAACAACAACATCCAACAACAACGACATCTAACAACAACAACATCCAACAACAACAACATCCAACAACAACGACATCTAACAACAACAACATCCAACAACAACAATATCCAACAACAACAACATCCAACAACAACGACATCTAACAACAACAACATCCAACAACAACAACATCCAACAACAACAACATCCAACAACAACAACATCCAACAACAACAACATCCAACAACAACAACAACATCCAACAACATCTTTTTCCCTGCATCATATAATCTGTTGTGAGGATCTGTCAAGTTCTCAATTACACTATTCTTAGGCCGTGCCAGCTCTCCTGTCTTGGTGCGATGATTCATGCCAACGAGAAATTTTATAAATTAGGATGACTAAGAAAAATGTATTAGAGTGTTAACGAATCACAACAGAGATATGGATTGAAAAAACCCAACTCGAAGAAGGCACAGCGAAGATCATTCTTAGTTAGGCACAACCTTGACCTTGGTTCATAAAGATCTAATGTCTCCAGAATAAAAAATCCGCCATAATTAAAACCTTAACCAGCTAAAGAGGAGAAAAGAAAGCAGCATCTCCATCATGGTGTCTAGCAACAAATCGTTAATTTAATTTGAAAGTACAGTCCTCATGCATATTCGTTTCCAATGAAGCCTTGTTTATTGTTGGAACCACATTATATACGGCCTGGAGTTGTGTGTTATCACCCTTTGTACAAGCTTATTGCCCTTCCATACGTCTCATTCTGGCTGAATAAACGTAACATCAATCAACGTCTGGGCACCAACTTTCTTGCATTAGTCCGTGAGTTCTAGTTATCTCGCGAGATTTACAAGAGACAGTGCACATTTCCTGCTCAATGTAGACTACATACGTTTTACTTAGAGTAGCCCGGATTTATTGTTATTATCTGAAAGTAAATCAGAAGATGGAGAAGCGTAGTGAGGCTTTTGAAATGTTGGTAATCCGAAGATTTGGACAAGTTTCCCGGAACGATAGGAAAACCAGTACTGAGGTTCTGGAACAACGCCAGGTGGAACAAAATATATACAATTTGGTTATGCCAAGCGCCATGACAGTCTGTTAAAGGTTATTTTAGAGTGAATAGAAGGCAGGAGAGGCAAAGGGCGACAGAAGTATGGATGGACTGACAACATCAAGATTTGGTCAGGATACAGTTTGATTGCGTGTAATGGTCTGGCGCCGGACAGAAACAGCTGGAGATTAATTATGACAATTACCGTTGCGGAGACGGTACTTGTTGGCGATGATGATAATATATTGATATTGTCTTCAGTTAACGGTCTTCTTCTTTGTATTCCCATTTTGTCTCATTAATCTATTTCTTCTCTTTTATTCTACGTCTTCATTATTATCATCTTAACCATCTAGTTATTATTATTTGTAAGAAATCCGAGGTCAGTTTGAGATAGTGTGTACCCCAGCAAAGCTTACCAGTCACGGTTATACGTATATTTTGTGTTAACTGTACTTCGTTCATTTGACATTGTTGCAATACATGGTCAATACTATTCTATTAGTTGATTAAGGTATCCTTGCAGAAGATAACGCCAACAGTGATCAAGTGTTAAAACCATTGTGCTAAGCCTTTGAATCTTTCTGAAGCGTTGTTCTTTTCCTCGATTCGGTTGGCTTCCCTTATTGTAAAACCAGATACCCTTTCCGCCCTCAAAGCCGCCGCGGCGAAGTACAAACACACTCTCAAGCAAACAGCAAGAGAAAGTTGGAAAAATAAAACGGAAAGTTTAAACCTGGACAAAGAAGGGAACAAGCTATGGAAGCTAGTCAGAGCCATGAACGACGAAACCCCGTCAAATAAACAAATTACTATCAAGCAAGGCGAGAACTTGATCACAGGTAAGAAAGCCGCAAACGCCTTTGTCGATCACTATGCCAGAGCAAACCACATCGAGGTCCCTGCAGATAAGCATACAGACATTAGCGAAGAGCTAAAGGGGCACGAAAACATAAATACGGCTCCTGAAGAGCACATGATGGCCAAACTAACAATGCGCGAAATGGAAGAGGCTATGAGAACACTAAAGAGAAGGAAATCTCCCGGAAAAGACGGGATAACAAACGAAATGCTGATGGGGCTGGGCCAAACAGCGAAGAAAAAACTACTATCAGTCCTGAACCAAAGCTGGAAAAGGGGTATTGTACCCCAGGCATGGAAAGATGCAATACTGGTACCAGTACCAAAAACAGGAAAGGACAAAACAGATCCGAATGGATACAGGCCCATAAGCCTACTGAGCTGTGTCGGCAAGCTGATGGAACGGATGATAAACACCAGACTGATGTGGCATCTGGAAGAAAAACGAATACTAATTCCACAGCAAGCCGGCTTTAGACAGCACAGATCCACTGAGGACCAGGTCATCCTCATAGCCCAAGAGATAGAAGATGCCTACCAGGCACAGAAACACACAGTAGCTGTTTGGGTGGATCTGGAAAAGGCATTTGACAAAGTCTGGAAGGATGGACTAAGAGTCAAGCTAAGAAGAAGTGATGTTTGTGGGAAGATGTACAAGTGGATCAACCACTACCTCAAACAAAGAACGGCCAGAGTCCAAGTACAAGGGCAGATGAGCAAAAAGGTGACACTCGAGCAGGGAGTACCCCAAGGGGGAGTACTGTCACCCACACTCTTCCTGGTATATATAAACGATATTACAGAGAATATACCAAGAAGAGTCCATAGCTCAATGTTTGCAGACGATCTGGCTATGTGGACCTCTGAAAAGAATCTCACCATAGCAAGAAATCGGATGCAAACGGCCCTAACATCGCTGGAAGAGTGGGCGAACTCATGGCTGGTCAAAATAAACGAGGAGAAAACCACGTGCACAATATTCTCGCTCTCATTAAAACCCCAAAGTACCAAACTAAGCCTAAATGGCAAAATCCTGCAGCCAAACGACAACCCAACCTATCTGGGAGTCACATTTGATCGGCGCATGACATGGAAAAGTCAGATTGAGAGAAACCGAATGAAAGCCAGAGAAAGAATGGCGATCATGAGGAAACTTGCTGGCACAAGCTGGGGAGCAGACGAAGGCATACTAAAGAAACTGTACACTGGAAGAGTGAGACCAGTTCTCGAGTATGGCATCGCGGCATGGACAACAGCAGCGAAGGCGAACTTCGATAAAGTTAACAAACTTCAAAACCAAGCCATGAGAATCATAACAGGTGGCATGAAGTCAACGCCAATTGTAGAACTTGAAAAGATTACAAAACTGCAATCCATGACCGACAGAAGAGACTGCAGAGCCCAGCTGCAGTCAGAGAAACTCCGAAGACTGACGGACCATCCAATGTACCAGAGGCTAAACAATCTGGGAACTGGGAAACTAAAGCGGAGAAACTTTGCAGAAATAGCCAAAGCAAAGATGCACGAAGATCCCATAAACGCACCAACAACACCAAAACCCATCAATACTGTACGAAAACCTACTTGGAGGCAGGATATATTTCCAGAGGTGGTAGAAAATATACCAGGTATTGCAAACAAAAACTGCCAGACCGAAAAAGAAAGGAGAGACACTACCCTAAGCTTCATAACGAAAAGCTACCCAAGCATGTACTGGACCCATGCATACACCGACGGTTCTGTAACAAACACTACACAGAACGGAGGGGCAGGAGCATTCCTGAACCTACCAAATGGCAGAAAAATAACACTGTCATTCGCTACTGGTAAGTACACGAGCAATTTCAGAGCAGAGGCAGAGGCACTGAGGGCGGCAGTGGAAGAAATGGCAACACACAGTGAAAATGAGAGCCATATAGTCCTGCTGACAGATGCTCTCGAAGTAGTCACAGCGCTAAAAAGCCAGAAAAACACTGAGCTTAATGACTTAAGAGCAGCACTCTGCAAACTGTGCCAACAGTCCGCACCAAAAAGGGTAGTGGTACAGTGGGTTCCGTCACACTGCAACATCCAAGGCAACGAGGAGGCAGACAGACTGGCAAAAGAAGGTGCAAGGCTACCACAAATAGATACCAGTATGACGTACGAAGAGTCAAAACGGCTTATCAAAGCCAGGTACATGTCCAAATGGGAAACCGAACATACTGGTTACACCAAAAACGATGCCTATTACCAGTTGAACCGAAGAGAGCAGGTCGTTGTCTTCAGACTTCGCACTGGCCACAACAGACTGAGGTACCACCTCTTCAACAAATTGAAGATAGGGTGTACCGACGAATGCCCGTGCGGTACTGGTAAAATGACCACTGAACATCTGCTGCAGAACTGCCCGACATACGAGGATCAGAGAGAGCAGATGTGGCCATTGCCAGTGGAACTGCAAGACAAGCTCTATGGTAGTGGCGAGAGTCTCAGGATGACCGCCGCTTTTTTCGAAAAAATAATGGTTACTGTCTGACTGTGTACGCAGAAGAAGAAGAAGAAGACTTCGCACTGGCCACAACAGACTGAGGTACCACCTCTTCAACAAATTGAAGATAGGGTGTACCGACGAATGCCCGTGCGGTACTGGTAAAATGACCACTGAACATCTGCTGCAGAACTGCCCGACATACGAGGATCAGAGAGAGCAGATGTGGCCATTGCCAGTGGAACTGCAAGACAAGCTCTATGGTAGTGGCGAGAGTCTCAGGATGACCGCCGCTTTTTTCGAAAAAATAATGGTTACTGTCTGACTGTGTACGCAGAAGAAGAAGAAGAAGATACCCTTTCAAAAGTGGCAGGTAGGTAGCAAGGAGATGGGTAAAGACGATGAGTAATCCAAAGTTCAGATACAGTTTATATGTATGGGTTCTAAGTGTAACTAGTCATTTGCTGAAATCAGATCAAGGGAAAGTCGACTAGGTAACCGACATAAATTACTGTCTTCTATTATCGATCTTATTATGCATAATTACTATGGTTATTCTAACTGTTAGACACGCTTAGAGAGATAAAAGTGATGTTTCAGACATAACATTTTGAATTTAGGAGGAGGGCAGACCCAAAATGCTTGTATAGTTCGCTGCGTTACATCTATGCCTGGTCATCGTTCGGGATCCTGATAGAACGTACTTCCAGTGAGGTCGGAACATCGGTGAAGTTAAAGACTTGCACTCAATTGCCTTTACCAGACACTGATTGACTGACTCCAGTAAATATATGTCGAACGTCAGTGTCTCGTTTTCGTCGAAGTCTCGATATCCTTGTGAGAAAACGGAAGAACAGGGCGTGTAAAACCATTGTGTCTAGAACGGAGTAATCTCAATCTCGTCGAAGTCTCGATATCCTTGTGAGAAAACGGAAGAACAGGGCGTGTAAAACCATTGTGTCTAGAACGGAGTAATCTCAATCTCGTCGAAGTCTCGATATCCTTGTGAGAAAACGGAAGAACAGGGCGTGTAAAACCATTGTGTCTAGAACGGAGTAATCTCAATCTCGTCGAAGTCTCGATATCCTTGTGAGAAAACGGAAGAACAGGGCGTGTAAAACCATTGTGTCTAGAACGGAGTAATCTCAATCTCGTCGAAGTCTCGATATCCTTGTGAGAAAACGGAAGAACAGGGCGTGTAAAACCATTGTGTCTAGAACGGAGTAATCTCAATCTCGTCGAAGTCTCGATATCCTTGTGAGAAAACGGAAGAACAGGGCGTGTAAAACCATTGTGTCTAGAACGGAGTAATCTCAATCTCGTCGACGTCTCGATATCCTTGTGAGAAAACGGAAGAACAGGGCGTGTAAAACCATTGTGTCTAGAACGGAGTAATCTCAATCTCGTTGAAGTCTTGATATCCTTTTCACAGATGGTGTATAAAAACCTATGACAGAAAAGCGTGTGAGCAGCTAGATGTCAGAAAAGGGTGTGTAAAGAGGTAGTCAAAAGAAACCGTGTAAAGCCGTAGTCAGAAGTGACCGTGTAAAGCCGTAGTCAGAAGAGACCGTGTAAAGCCATAGTCAGAAAAGACCGTGTAAAGCCGTAGTCAGATCAGACTGTGTAAAGCCATAGTCAGAAGAGACAGTGTAAAACCGTAGTCAGAAGAGATTTTTATACCACAGCCACACTGGAAAAAACGGTGCTGTCAGTACGTCAGAGATCAAATGCTACATGCATCTAAGAACAAAAACTAAACACCTCCTTAGAAGTTAGATGGTGTTATTGGGGAAGGGAACAGATTAGACATTGATCAAAGGATAGAAATTCGGTCTTAGTGTGACCGTACCAGCTGGAGCATGGACGTTTAGGGCAGGGGCGATTAGGCTGGCGACTCTAAGAACAAACGTTACCTGAATGCGTGCCAAGGTCGATCACCGCCTCGACACTAGGTTGACAAAGGAAACGAGGGGTTTAGGTTTGAAGACTTTATCTGGTACAGGGGTGGGAGTTTGGAGCTGAGGCGGGGGTTTGCAAATTACCACTAACAATTGGCGTAGATGGGGACTGGTGACAGTTGGATGCTGCCACAACCGGCTACTACATTTAGAGTGACAGTGATTCGGAGATAATCAACCAATAACAATTAGTTGGTGATAGTACTGAATTTGATGATGTCTAAGTTATACAACCAACAGAAGTCCATTGGGCAGCCATGTTTTAGGTTGAAACTTTACAATACTCTTCAAGGATGAGCTCAGAAGACTGGCGTTTCCATAGTGTAGTTAGCACATTCTATCAAAGATATCCTGGTCACTCGGACCAAATTGATGATGTGTGGCAGAGACTAGGTTTTGCTGAGTAGATACGTATCTAAACAATTACAACATGTATGTACACCACGACAAGACTGCACACAGAAGAACGTAGTAAACACTCCCTTGTCACACATAGCATATTTAATAACATTACCTTAAATCAAACACAATATTAGCAACAAGAACAAAATGCATCTAAACTAAACAATTATAATGCATTATTTTGTACTACAGCGGAGGTTTTAAGCACTAGCTTTTGTTGATTTCCCCCAAACTACATAACCGAAGATTATCGCCACTATCCTCCCGTTATCTGCACACTCAACACACACTTAACAAACTCGATCTCACAATCGTATTATGTACTCTGTCGTTGTGTGCATTCACACACAGTCAGATCCCTTCAGGCAGGTGATCTGTAGATCCATTTGCAATTAGTTCACGTATACTCAGGCGATCTGTGCATTCATATGCAGTTCGATCACGTCATTTATAGTCGGAATCACGTACTCACTTGTGGCTACATACTCTTTTACTTATTATTATCACGTATTCTTGCAATCATTTCTAATTAGTTCACGCATCGTTCACTAGTCCGACACACATGTTGTCCAAAGTGCTTAAAGAGCGACTGTCCAAAACTCGAAGGTGCATGCTGGTTCAGTCACCCTGAAAACTCACATTCAACTCTCACTCTCCTAGTCAGCCTGCTAGCTACTAGTAGCCTGTCAATCGTTCTCCTAGCCAGTCTCATGTGTTCATCTTTGCCGAGTGTTTCTTAGTCTCAAGCAACTTCGTAGCTGTCCAATGGTCTTCTGTTGGTTGTCTGACTTATCCATCACTCTAATTTGGAACTACCCCAACTAGTTGTTATTGGACGAATAACTCCAAATTGATGTCACTCTAAATGTCGTGGCAGGTCGTGACGGTCTCTGACTATCACCAACTCCCCACTACGCTAAATCGGAACGCCAGAGTGGTCAGCCCCCACCTGTACCAGGCACATTCTTCCACCTAAATTCTCGTTTCCTTTGTCGACTTAGTGTGGAGACGATGAGTGACCTTGACACACATCCAGGCACCCTTTGTTACCAGAGTGGTGGCCCAATCCCCCCTGTCCTAAACGTCCATGCTCCAGCTGGAACTGTTACACTGACGAGGAGAGAACTGACAAGATGTCAAGAGTCTCAGAGTGAGTGAGCTTGCAGGGTGACTGTACCTTCCTACACCTCGAGTTTTGGCCAGTCGCTCAATAGGTGTTTATGTCGGACGTCCTGTGAACAGTATAAGATCTGCATGCGTATTGTATGTGTAGGACACTTTTTGAGCCGGTTGTATGTGAAAGCACAGATCACCTTATTGAAAGTGATCTGATTATATGTGAATGCACAGATCGACTGAGCACTTGATCACAAGTGAGTACGTGATCCGATTATAAATGATGTGAACTAATTACATATGAATGCACAGATCGACTGATTGAAAGAGATCTGATTATATGGGAATGTACGTAACGACTGAGTACGTAATCCGATCGTGAGGACGAAGTTATGAGTTTGTGTTGAGTGTGCAGAAAAGGGAGTTCAGCGACACGAATCTTGGTTATGTAGTTTGGGGGAAACTTCAAAAGATAGTTATTAAAAACCTTTTCTTGTAGTTCAATATATAGATTAGGATTTTTTAGTTTAGATGTACTTTGTTTTGTTGTTGTTGATATTCATGTTATTAAATCATATCATTTTGTGTTACGGTCAGGATAGAGTTTACTGGGTTGTTTACTGTGTGAAGTTGTGTCGTGGTGTAGATACATGTTCTAACTCTTTAGATAAGTAAACTACTCACTTAAATATAAATACTAACATATTAGATTACTGAGGCAACATTAGGCTAAATGCCAGAAAACCTCCGGTAAGGGAGCTTTGATAATTATAGCTTAAAGTGTATTAATATGATTCTATCAAGTTGTGCAAATTAAACATTTTTATTTTATATTTTTAAAGAATAAATTGTATTGAATAAACGTTTTGAAGTGAGAGGGGACGTAATTAGAGCAAATGGAGATACGTCTGCAGCATGCCCCAATAAAAACACCTCTCAGTAACCGGGACAGCTAGTTAGTATGAGTGGGTCTGTTACAGCTGTACCTCAACGACAGTTGTTTTCATTTCAGATCAGCAGCAGTTCACAACAGTAACACAGCGATTATTACTTTAGTTTCAACAGTTTGTAGGCATTCACAAAATTAACATTAATTGTATTCCAGCAGTTTACAGCAGCCGTCAAACCTATATTATTTAAATGTATACTGCCAACAATAGCAAGAAAAATACATTATATAATTCAACAGTTAAAAACAGCAACACAACTACATTTAAATGTCCTATCTACAGCAGTAGCAAACAGTTATTTGATATACAAGAACATTATCCTACATTTGTATCTGTATTTCACGCGCTGCTAAAAGATGATTCAAGTCAATAGGCAGTTTTAAAACTGGTTCAGTTTAATGGGGGATAGACATAAACAATTTTTTGTTTTTGATCAATGACCATTTGTAGTATAATATGTGTACAACTAGCAGGCTGCACGAATAACCAGTATCCATTGAAAAGGGTATATATTGTCGCATACTAATATTTGGAGTTAAGGATGACGTTTCAAAAACTTTATTGAAAGAGGTTTCATCTTTCACTAATGTGGAGTATTCACTTTCCTTTCACACTGTCTTGTCTTACCTTGCTAATTGTGATCAGGTAACAATTTATAGAAGAACACACTGGATCACTTTGCTACCAAGAGACGACGTTTTGACTGAGAAACAGCCACTCTGTATCGATAGACTTTAGTATTTACAATTAGCGGTTATGGGTCTGCCCGAAGTGCAGTGATGGAAACTGTTCATAACATAACATATATATTCGAATAAATAGACTATGAAAGCAATAAGAAGTTATCTTTTATAGAAATCTCCAGCAAGAGACGATTCACCACATAATCTATCCCGATGATATGAATTCTGGCTCAAGTTTAGAATGTTCAGAACAGCATTCAGATCGCGAAGTTGTGATTAGATTTATTGTCGCGGATGTCGCTCGCCTGATGGGAGATGTGCACACACGGAGTATGAATACATGATGGGTCAGAAACCCTGATTTTTGAGACGTCACAGAGTAAAAAGTACCGGTGTTGAAAATGTAGACGGAAGATATAATAACGCGTTTATGTTGGAGAAAATGAAAGAATTAAATCAATTTTATAAAAGTTCCTACATAGTGAATTTAATATTTATCACTGTCGTGAAAGTTGATAACATCATGAACAAATGTACATCAGACACTGATATGACCTAGAAACAAAACCAGACTTACGTTACAACAATAATGTCTTCATCAGAAACAAAAAACCGTACCGATTAAACTGACACATCTGCTGGTGAAATTCATCGTATTTGTTGCTGCTTGTGATTTATTAGGTGCTTTCTTTGAGTGTTGTTCCTTGTACGGGACAATGACATTATGCTCATAAAGTAAGTGTTGTGTTGTTTCTATTATGCAGATATATGTGAACAAAACTTGTTCATATTGTTATCAAATACTTACGTTCAGTACAGACGTCGATCAGGTTTTTGTTCCTAGTGCCCTATAACAAGAACTGTTTATGTTGTAGGGTTAATTGGGAAGTTAAAATCACATGTAATAGGTGGCAAATTTCCAAAATGGATTCAAAGTTGGTTAACGGAAAGAAGGAAAAGGGCATAAATAACGAGAACTCTGAGGGAAGGAGGGAGGTGTAGTAAAAATTGGATGCGCACAGGGCTAGACTTTGGAACCAATTTTATTCTTGATATGTATAAACAATTTGGACAATGATATCGGATCCATGATTGCAAAATTCGCTGATGACAAAAAACTATGCAGAAGTGTCATCTAAAGCAGAAGTCTATATATTGAGGTCGTATTTAGATACAATTCGGGAACAGCCTGCGATCTGGCCAATTGAGTTTAATCTAATTAAATGTACAGTCATCAACATTGATAAATCCAATATGGAACACAATTACAGAATGGATGTGAACAATATTAGATAGATAGGAAGGAAAGGGACCTAGGGGTTAGAATAGACCATACAGGTAAGCGGAGTGAGCAAGTCCAGATATCAGTTAAAAAGGCAAATGCAATGTTAGGTATGATAACAAGAAATATTAGACAAAGGAGCAAGAAAGTGATAGTCAAACTGTATAAAACATTAGTTAGACCTAGATTAGAGTACTGTTTCCAGTTGTGGAGTCCTTATCGCAGAGGAGATAAAAATAGGCTTGAAATGATACTTAGAAACGCTAAAAGCTGAAAGTGGGACTCTGGATTTATATTTGTGATGAAAGATTCAGAAAAATTGGGGTTCAGCTTCTAGAAAAGAGACATATTCGATGTGAAGTAATTCACGTTTATAAGATTTTCAACGGAAAAGATAAAATATGTTATGTTGAAACAAGTTCTTCAAAGTACAACCGCCTGCTAGAACAAGTGGGCACAGCTACAAACTATTTAATGAAAAGTAAAGATATTAGGAAACACTCTTTAGTCAGAGAGTGGTGAATGTTTAAAATACATTGTCACATGAAATAGTGAGGAAAGCGGAAAAAAAAAGCACCAGGACCAGATAAAGTTAAAAATGCGATGGTAAGTAAGTTAGGACCAAAGTCGAAACTATTATGGTTTATCAACAAAACATGGGACGAAAGACAGTTGCCATCAACATGGCTATCAGCAACTATTAAACCCATACTGTGGCAGAAAAATAACACTGTCATTCGCTACTGGTAAGTACACAGGCAATTTCAGAGCGGAGGCAGAGGCACTGAGGGCGGCAGTGGAAGAAATGGTGACACATAAAGAAAATGAAAGACATATAGTCCTGCTTACAGATGCTCTCGCCGTAGTCACAGCGCTAAAAAGCCAGAAAAACACTGAGCTGAATGACTTAAGAGCAGCACTCTGCAAACTGTGCCAGCAGTCCGCACCAAAAAGGGTAGTGGTACAGTGGGTCCCATCACACTGCAACATCCAAGGCAACGAGGAGGCAGACAGACTGGCAAAAGAAGGTGCAAGACTACCACAGCCAGATACTAGTATGACGTACGAAGAGTCAAAACGGCTTATCAAAGCCAGATACATGACCAAATGGGAAACCGAACATACTGGTTACACCAAAAACGATGCCTATTACCAGTTGAACAGAAGAGAGCAGTTCGTTGTCTTCAGACTTCGCACTGGCCACAATAGACTGAGGTACCACCTATTCAACAAATTGAAGATAGGTGGTACCGACGAATGCCCGTGCGGTACCGGTAAAAGGACCGCTGAACATCTGCTGCACAAGTGCCCGACATACGAGGATCAGAGAGAGCAGATGTGGCCATCACCAGTGGAACTGCAAGACAAGCTCTATGGCAGTGTCGACAGCCTCAGGATGACCGCCGCTTTTTTCGAAAAAATAATGGTTACTGTCTGACTGCGTACGAAGAAGAAGAAGAAGAAACCCATACTGAAGAAACAACCAGGCACACTGGAAGCTATAGACCTCTCTCGCTCACCTCATGTTAATGTAAAGTGGTTGAAAGAATGGTAAACAACAGACTATATTGTAAAGTAAAAACCTCCTTGACAGAATCCAGGCACGGTTCAGGAAGGGACACCACACGGATGATCCTCTCTTTAGGTTTACACAGCATGTGAAGGATATATTCCAAGAGGGAAAAAGCACACTAGTAGTTTTTTTGGATCTAAAGCAAGCATATTACAGAGTCTGGAAGAAGGGCATTTTGATGAAAATGAGGAAAATGGAAATAGAAGGAACGATGATCAAATGGAAACAGGCCTTCCTGACCAACAGAACTTTAAATACCAACTTTTCAGGCGAAACATCAAGTAAAAGAACGTTAGAAGAAGGACTGCCACAGTGCTCTCCTCTAAGCTGCACAATTTTCCTCATCTACAAAAATGACCTCACTAGACATCTAAACGTGTCACAAGCATTGTTTGCTGATGATCTCTTCATTTGGAAATCTCATTTT
Source organism: Ariolimax columbianus (assembly GCA_036924085.1). Lineage (NCBI taxonomy): Eukaryota > Metazoa > Mollusca > Gastropoda > Stylommatophora > Arionidae > Ariolimax > Ariolimax columbianus. The sequence continues at coordinate 22,789,129 of JAVGWX010000006.1, forward strand.
TGGCAAAAGCCAAGATCAACAGATCGCTACTAACAATTTCGTTATACTGCGAACTGTGGAAACTAAAGATAACTACACAGAAACCCGTTTAAGGCATCTTCTCCCGCAGTCATAACAAAGAGAAGAGATCCATTAACATCAAAATGAATGGGGAATAACTAGTAAAAGAGGATACCCCAGTTTATATGGAAGTAACACTGGACAGACAGCTGAAATTTGGCAGCCACATCTGCAACGTCAGAATTAAAATAACCAAGCCCTTAAACTTAATCAAAAGACTTGCTAGTACAAATTGGAGAGCTGATAAACAAACTCTTTAGCAACTATACCTTGGTTTGTACGACCGGTGATGGACTACAGCCTACCCATACAGACCACTGTGAGTATAAATAACATCTCATCCATTGACCAGGTACAGAATCAAGCTCTCAGACTAATATGTGGGTGGATGAGATCAACTCCTACAGTGGCGTGCGAAATAGAGGTCAAGATAAAACGGCTAGATATCAGAATAAATGGGGCACTGAATGAAACGGTAGAAAGATACAAGAAACAAGAAAATGACCATCCAAATATGATACAAATAAACACTTGGAAGCAAAAGAGAGGACTGAATAATTGTCCCCACTGGATGTAGAAGAAGAGGCAAGCCATATTCACCATCTACCAAAGGAGCGACTAGAGTAAACCATATTTTTTGGACCACCCCCTTGGGAATATCTTTGCTTGCCAGTCATAAAAACACACGTTACAGAAAAGGCAGTCGCAAAAGAGACTACACCTAATATCCTGAAGATATGTGCCTTAGAGACAGTCTCTAGCTACCAAACATCGGCAGTCTTGGTCTTCTTCTTCTTCTTCTGCGTACACAGTCAGACAGTAACCATTATTTTTTCGAAAAAAGCGCCGATCATCCTGAGGCTGTCGCCACTGCCAAAGAGCTTGTCTTGCAGTTCCACTGGTGATGGCCACATATGCTCTCTCTGATCCTCGTATGTCGGGCAGTTCTGCAACAGATGTTCAGCGGTCATTTTACCGGTACCGCACGGGCATTCGTCGGTACCACCTATCTTCAATTTGTTGAATAGGTGGTACCTCAGTCTATTGTGGCCAGTGCGAAGTCTGAAGACAACGACCTGCTCTCTTCGGTTCAACTGGTAATAGGCATCGTTTTTGGTGTAACCAGTATGTTCGGTTTCCCATTTGGTCATGTATCTGGCTGTGATAAGCCGTTTTGACTCTTCGTACGTCATACTAGTATCTATTTGTGGTAGTCTTGCACCTTCTTTTGCCAGTCTGTCTGCCTCCTCGTTGCCTTGGATGTTGCAGTGTGATGGGACCCACTGTACCATTACCCTTTTTGGTGCGGACTGCTGGCACAGTTTGCAGAGTGCTGCTCTTAAGTCATTAAGCTCAGTGTTTTTCTGGCTTTTTAGCGCTGTGACTACGACGAGAGCATCTGTAAGCAGGACTATATGGCTTTCATTTTCATTGTGTGTCACCATTCCTTCCACTGCCGCCCTCAGTGCCTCTGCCTCCGCTCTGAAATTGCTTATGTACTTACCAGTAGCGAATGACAGTGTTATTTTTCTGCCATTTGGTAGGTTCAGGAATGCTCCTGTCCGTCCGTTCTGTGAAGTGTTTGTTACAGAACCGTCGGTGTATGCATCGGTCCAGTCCATGCTTGGTTAGCTTTTCGATATGAAGCTTAGGGTAGTATCTCTCTTTTCTTTTTCAGTCTAGCAGTTTTTGTTTCCAATACATGGTATATTTTCTACCACCTCTGGAAATATATCCTGCCTCCAGGTAGGTTTTCGTACAGTAGTGATGGGTTTTGGTGTTGTTAGTGCGTTTATGGGATCTTCGTGCATCTTTGCTTTGGCTATTTCTGCAACGTTTCTCCGCTTTAGTTTCCCATTTCCCAAATTGTTTAGTCTCTGGTGCATTGGATGGTCAGTCAGTCTTCGGAGTTTCTCTGACTGCAGCTGGGCTCTGCAGTCTCTTCTATCGGTCATGGATTACAGTTTTGTAATCTTTTCAAGTTCTACAATTGGCGTTGACTTCATGCCACCTGTTATAATTCTCATGGCTTGGTTTTGAAGTTTGCTAACTTTATCGAAGTTCGCCTTTGCTGCTGTTGTCCATGCTGCAATGCCATACTCGAGAACTGGTCTCTCTCTTCCAGTGTACGGTTTCTTTAGTATGCCTTCGTCTGCTCCCCAGCTTGTGCCAGCAAGTTTCCTCATGATTACCATTCTTTCTCTGGCTCTCATTCGGTTTCTCTCGATCTGACTTTTCCATGTCATGCGCCGATCAGATGTGACTCCTAGATAGTTTGGGTTGTCGTTTAGCTGCAGGAATTTGCCATTTAAACTTAACTTGGCATTTTGGGGTTTGATGGAAAGCGAGAATATTGTGCATGTGGTTTTCTCCTCGTTTATTTTGACCAGCCATGAGTTCGCCCACTTTTCCAGCGATGTTAGGGCCTGCTGCATCCGATTTCTTGCTATGGTGAGATTCTTTTCAGAGGTCCACATAGCCAGATCGACTGCAAACATTGAGCTATGGACTCTCCTTGGTATATTCTCTGTAATGTCGTTTATATATACCAGGAAGAGTGTGGGTAAGGTCCCCTTTAAAGCATAGACCTTCCACTGCAGTTAGCACGTTTAGTAAATCTACTTCTTTTCCCGCTAGGTCCCCTATAAAGCATAGACCTTCCAGTGCAGTTAGCACGTTTAGTAAATCCACTTCTTGTCCCGCTAGGTCCCCTATAAAGCATAGACCTTCCAGTGCAGTTAGCACGTTTAGTAAACCCACTTCTTGTCCCGCTAAGGTCCCCTATAAAAAATAGACCTTCCAGTGCAGTTAGCACGTTTAGTAAACCTACATCTAAACACTTCCCGGATTTTTAAAATGGATGTTTCTGTACCAATTTTGTTTGCATGATGAGGGTGCTAGCCTCAAACAAAATCATTTGAAGTCTCTCTTCTCAGCATGCATGAAGGGGTAGTAGCCCTATTCTTTTCTTCCGACATCCAGAAGAATATTTAAAAAATATTAATTGCTGGCACACAATTAGTAGCTGATTAGAGCTGTTATATAGCACTCGCTTTTCATGGTAAAGGTACGTGGTTCAACTCCCGCTACCAGCAACTCAAGTCGACCCAGCTGTAAAGGGGTACCTTCCTGACGGCTAAGGAAGGAAAAAGACAGCGAGGAAGGGAAATGGAAACCTCTACCTCACAAAGCTGTGGCACAAATAATTGCACTTTCCTACTAAAAGACTATATGTTCTTAGATGTTCTGGCTGTAGGTGATGTTGGAACTGATAAACAAAACTAAAGTTAGAACCCAATTGATCAATTTCATACAATAGAAGCCAGATTGATCAAGTTGCTGAGCATTGCATGAGCTACACCTGTCAGGGACCTATAGCTGACTGCTAGTGTCGGAACCAGCGAACGAGTTATGACAAGACCCTTCTACACCTCAATGCGGTGATCCTGGATAACAGACTGCAACAGAGCAGACTGGTTAAGTAGGAGGGATCGAAGATGGAAGGCTAAACCGGGACTAAAAAGTGTCACGCTGGAGTCGGATGTGTTGGACCGAAGATGCGAACATCTCAGTCAAGCTGTAAACTACGACACATCACATTCCGTTCACCAGACAACATCTTGCTACTTGCCAAACCTTCAGAGCTTGGTAGCGGGAGATTGAGAACGAACGAACGAAGAGGTAGAAGAAGAAGACGAAGAAGAAGAAGAAGAAGAAGAAGAAGAAGAAGAAGAAAAAGAAGAAAAAGCCATGTTTGTATGGGGTGCACACACTGAAACAGCAGATAACAAAAACAAGGAGACGAGAAGAAAGAACAGGAACACATATACAGAATAGAAATTACAAGACGTTGTTGATCTTCTTTCACTATCTACTTCCATATGAAGCTATACAATCAGCTCGTTTACAGGTAGCCTGTAGAAATTATTTATAGCACATGTTTCACTAATACAAGTCTTTTATGATTATCTAATAGCTCTTTTCACCAAATACTCTTCAGCCACCTTATAAGACTAACGTCTAAGGTTACAGTGGTCCGATTCTGTGGTTGCAGATCTAGGGAATAATAAGATTCGTCCAATGACTCTCGTCTGGTTTTATTACTTTAACATTCTGGAGCTGCTAATCCTTGTTACTATTGAAGGGCTGGTGTTATGTTTGGAGCACACAACTTGTATCCCTGACGACACCAGTGTTAGTGTTATTTGTGTTCGCCATTTGTTCAGAACGGGCATGTCGCATTCAGATGATCAGCATTAAAAAAGTATTTATAAGTGGTTTTTAGTCTCAAAGTATATTTACTACCCACGCACACAAAACGACACATGTTGTTTCGCATCTATTGCAGTATGGGTTTAATTCAGCTAAAGTGAGTCAGCCCACTGCTATCCTTATCGACTTCTCTCGATTTATTGAATGGGCTTTCGTGATTTTTTGGCCCAAGTATATACACACATTTACGTTTTCGGCGAGATAATCTCAAAGACGCATATCTTCTTTTGGGCAGAAGGTGTGGAGCATGAACTGGGTTTTCTGTATATTAATTTGTAAGCCAACTGCAACGTCTGATCTGCTCAGCTCATTCAGGCTCCTTTCACGCTGGCGCTGAGGATGACTCATCAGCGAATCTGAGATAAGTAAGCATTTAGCGTCTATGTTTATGTCCCTATCTTTCCAGTGTAGGTTTTTAAAGACCTCCTCAAGAACATCGGTGAAGAGCTTTGGTGAGATTGTATCCCCCTGTCGGACGCCACGTTGTGCGGTATGATAATCGGTCTATAGGATTGGTTGATATCCGCGTGCATGAACTGTTTATCTCCTCTATCAGTTGAGCATATTTTTTTGCAATTCTCTGATTTCTCAGGGCATTCAACACTGCAGTTTTTTCGATGCTGTTGAAATCCTTCTCATTATCCACGAACACAACGCATACTGACATCTGTACTTATGCGCCTCTCCATAAATTGGTTGATTGTGTGACGAGTTCGGTAGTTAATATTTAATATTAATAAAATGTTATTTTATTTGATATATAACAATTCTTCTTGACTGCACTTTTCTCATGGTTGCTGATATATTCTCATAGAACTCATCTTTTGCTTTAGGCGTGGATCACAAGCTAGGTTTATATGCACTGACAACTGTGAAAAGACCTACTGTGGTATGGAGACGAAGTGTAAGTGCGCCCTCTTTTCCGTTTTCGTCTCGTTAAACTATGTGTATTAGAGACGTTTTTACTGCGAAGTCTACAAAATGCTTCCTCTTTTTGTTGGAGTATTTCACTTGTTAGTAGAATAGCTAGTCTTCTGACTCATTGATCCTTTTAGCCAAGTTTTTTTGAAGTGCTATAATGTCCACATCTTGTCTTTTGAGTTCCTCATTAATTAAGCATGTCTTTCTGGCATAACTTATATCATGCAGGTTATCAGATAATCTAGTCAGCATGGTACGGATATTTCAACATCCCGGCTTAACTGCTGATGCACGTGGTGTGTCGACACCGCAAGGTGAAGCTAGAAGGCCTTCCAGGAAATAAGCTTGGACATCTTTCTATGGTGAACAAGTTGTTACCGGTGCAATATAGCCTCTCCACATAGCTAATTGATCCAGGGGAACGACTTTAGCCGATGCAGTCTGGAATCGGCGACGTTGCAGAAGTTGTCATTATAGTGAAGGAACCACCATTAGACTGCCTTAGGGACACCAGCTCCGGACTTTTCTTCAGGATATACTTCCGTTTTCCTCTCGAACAGCGGGGCGGGCCTAGATCAAATAATTACATCAGCTCAGAAACAGAGTGAAGCCAAGAATTTTTACCTGAATACAAAGAAAAGAATGACAACCGGTAAGACAAAAACTCCAACCTAAAATGGAGATAGCCGTAGAATAGATTGAAAATGTTGCACATTTTGAATATCTTGGATCAAAACTGAACAACAATGGAGACTGTACAAAGGAAGTAAGAAAACGACTGACTTTGGCAATGCAGAAGATAAGGAGTACGCAGAACATATAACAAAATAAAAACAAAGAACTAAAACTAAAGATCCAAAGAACATGCATTTTTCCTGTGGCAACTTATGGATGTGAAACATGGACGATTACAAAAGCAATAAGAGCAAAGAACGGTGCTTTTGAAACCCAGTGCTACAGAAGAGTCCTGAAAATCCCGTGGACAAAGAAAGAAACAAACAAATTCATCCGGCAAGACCTGAATGTATAGGTGAATTGGCTCATAAATGAGGTAATGACCCGACAACTGAGGTTTTTAGGACACGTCAAACGACACAACGGACTGGAGAGATTGATTATTGGAGGCATAGTCACTGGGAAGAGCGTCAGGGGCCGACCGAGAAGATGATGGACCCAGGACATTAAGGAGACGCTGGATTTTATCTTGAAGCAGACCGGAAGACTGGCGAAATATAGTTTCCTACAGACATGCTGTCCTGAGAGCGACGTTCTTCAAAGAACATGCTACATGATGATGATGATGGTGTATACTCTCGTAGCCTTAACCGTGAATAGGTATCCCACAAGGCGGTGGGGACAGTCATTTGTTTTTACGATGTTAGAACTGCTTATCCCTCTGTCCAAACGATCGATTTACGGGTCTTTTGGCCGGTTATTGATGGTATCGATACTTGATCATGAATGATGATGTGGGTAATGCTTAGCGACCTTGACAAAAAGACATGGCAGACGTGACCTTCAAATATACTCTCGAACAGAATTTACAGAAGTTTGTTTGTTGCATCGTCGGAGTTGAAAATTACCTTAATCGAACAATGTACAAATGTCAAATTCTGTGTTTAGCTTGAGAAGTCATCCACAAGAGACACAGCCATTGCTTAATAAGACATATGGTGATACCACAATGAAGAAATCGCAAGCTTTTGAGTTACACAATCCTCAGACAAAACGTCAGTCCTGTGAATGGAAATCTTCCACATTTCCCCGGAGACAGAAATTTCGATTGGACAAGAGCAAAGGAAAAGTTATGTTGGGAATTTTGTTTGGATTCACAGGATATTGTCTACCTTTATTTCATTCCCGAAGGCCGAACGGTTAGCAAGGAAATATACGTTGATATCCTCCGTCGTCTAAGAGATGCAATCAGTAGAAAACGACCCAAACAAATAGAGAACAAACAGTTTGTTTATGCTGCATGACCACGAGCCAGCACATCGATCCCTTTTGATGAAGCAGTACCTCGCAAAGCTCAACGTGATTACCGTGGAACATCCTCCAAATTCTCACGACCCAGCACCTGCTGATTTATTCTTGTCCTCTCGACTATAATCAAGACTGAAAGGACAGCGATTCACGCATGATGAGGACGTTATCACCAATGTGACAAGACACCTGAGAGAGGTGTCAGCATGTTTCCAGCAGCTGTATGCACGTTGGCAAACCTATGTAGTTGTCGAAGATAACTACTTTGATGGAAGTGTAGTGCAAATAATTCTATTGTAACTTATTTCTATATAATCCACTATTTCCAGGAACTTTTTGAAGCTACTTCGTGTAAATATATATATATATCGGCGGTCCTCATCGACAACCATGCACAGCTATTATATATACATATATATATATATATATATATATATATATATATATATATTTATATATATTTATATATTATATATATATATATTTATATATATATATACAATTATATATATATATATATATATATATATATATATATGTATATATGAATACGTTTACTCTTTTGTGCGCCCTGAAAAGGACGTTAAGTAGCGGGTTGTAGTAGCATTTCTCATATCCCGAGCATGCTGATGAAGGTGGACCGCGTTCCTCCCGATGGCTGTAGTATGTTTGGCTTTATCTGCGTGGCGCTCATACTTCGGGGATCACATTGATCCACATCTCGTCAGCCAAGCTGCCTTGAAAACAGCCTGTTTCCTAGGAACGCTACATGGAAGAGAGATTTCAGTCTTGGTCAGTGTATGTTATGCCTGACTGGACTAGCGTCTCAGTCCCCCAAATATAATATACGCCCTAATCAATGTTACATAACCTTGATTAATAAATTATATGTTAAAAAACTACCGATCGAATATCTCCTTCAGAGACATGACCCCCAAACATACTAACCAAATCTCACATACTTAGAACCAAGCCTTTTGTGCAACAACTAGACGACAAAGAACAACATAGCAGTGTTAAAAAGAGAAAATAAAATAAAAACTCCCACGGTCCCCATTCATTCTGTCATCTTAGCAATCGACCAAGAAACAGCCCTCAACAGTCTAATTCCCTTTCCTTCACCCTGGCCACACCAACGAGATAAAACAACACATGACTGATGAATGTTTGACACGTATTCACAGTGCAGCACAAAGTTCAATGCTAATACTCTCATAGACATGAGTGGATCAGTTATTCGCGATCACAAATATTAGATTACTAGGAGAAAATCACTGTGACAAGCACAACTCAGATACCACGCCTGGTCAGATACATAAACGAAATCTATTTTGCAGTGAATAGATCTTCGTTGGGGAAAAGCATCATGAACTAAGATATGCACAAGACATTCAGCAAGACATTCGCATTTCTGAACTGTGTTCGTCACTACCAGGAAGACATTCACATTCCTGAATTGTGTTTATCACTAACAGACGGGAAGACATTCACATTTCTGAATTGTGTTCGTCACTAACAGACAGGAAGACATTCACATTCCTGAATTGTGTTCGTCACTAACAGTTCACAAGTCATTCAGATTCTTGAATGATTAAGGTTACAACCTGGGTAATACCTTTACAATAAATCGTTTTTATGTACTAGTTACCATAAGAAAAGATGTTCTCTTTTTATGACAAACATCAGTTGGTCACTGGTAAAACTGACCTTAACTTATCTCTGATAGTATATGCGCACGCCATTCAGTTTTACTATAGCTCTAAATTTTAATTCAGAAATAAGTTGTCTCAATATATTTACAGGATGTTTACTTTACAGTAACAATACATCTATAAATAAAAGGCTATTTAAAGACCCGAGTTATATTTTTGGTAAATAACCTCAAGTTAGACGGTCCTAAACGTAGGATCTTTACAGCGTTTCTGTGTAATTATATTTTCCAGAATCTGCAATAGATGCCAAATCCTGAATGGGAAATTAAGTACCGCAGCATTCATGCCAGAAGAATCTGGGATCAAGTAAAAGGCACACGCCCACGGGAAGTAGACTTGATCACTAGCCTGTCTCAAGAGTCATTGGTCTAGCACCCCAGTTTTCCCCCAGGACTTGAAGACTACAAATTAAATACTTGAATTTAATTTTGTTTTCCGACCTGGTGGTTCAGAATTTAATAAAGCTAGCAAGACAAGCACTGCAAGTGACCGAGTGGTTAAATTTCTAGTCTGGTGAAGAAGGGGGAAAAGGTTTAAACACCGGTAAGGCATAGCTTTTTAATAGCTGTAGATAAAACACACAATGTAGTTTGCAGGCTTTGTAACGGATTCGGAGAATCGCGGTATTTTTTTTTTTTTACGTGTTTCATACATCCCATAGTAATGTAAACAAGTGAAAGGCTGTCGGTGAGGAAAGGTCCGAGGTAGTTGAAGTGATTTACTATCTCCAGATGTTTGCCGTTTAAGACAATGTCTGGTGGATCTACACCCTGGGCCATCACTTTCGCCTTTTGTACGCTGACAGCACAGACAACCTGTCACTAGATGCAGAGTTGCAGAAACGATTAGGAATGGTCTCATCATCGCGTGCCAGACTCTCACAGAGAGTCTGGAATAATAACATACTGACCATCTCTACAAAGGTTGCTGTATACAGATTTGGGTGATTAGTACCCCGCTCTAAGGCAGCGAAACATGGAATATGTATGCCTCACATGATAAAAGGTTAAATGCTTTTCATATGTGCTGCCTGAGACGTATACATGAAATTTCACTGAGTGACAGAGTGACTAACAAAAAAGTGTTGGACCGTGCGAAGATTGTCAATTTAGTTACGATCCTACGCCAGCGCCGCTTGCCATGGCTTGGTCACGTGTGCAGAATGGAGGATGGGCGAATACCAAACGATATCATTTACGGAGAGCTGACAACTAGCAAGCGTAAAAAAGGTAGACCTTTCCTCCGCTACAGAAATGTTTGCAAGCGAAGCGTGACCGGAAGACGTTGGGTATGAACACCTGCAACTGGGAGGAACTTGCCAAAAAACAAACCCGGTTGGAGGCAGGCTTTGTGCGTTGGTCTGCAAGCAGGGGAAGACAGGATGTGTCAAGATGCAGACCCGGTTGGAGGCAGGCTTTGTGCGTTGGTCTGCAAGCAGGGGAAGACAGGATGTGTCAAGATGCAGACCCGGTTGGATGCAGGCTTTGTGCGTTGGTCTGCAAGCAGGGGAAGACAGGATGTTTCAAGATGCAGACCCGGTTGGAGGCAGGCTTTGTGCGTTGGTCTGCAAGCAGGGGAAGACAGGATGTGTCAAGATGCAGACCCGGTTGGATGCAGGCTTTGTGCGTTGGTCTGCAAGCAGGGGAAGACAGGATGTTTCAAGATGCAGACCCGGTTGGAGGCAGGCTTTGTGCGTTGGTCTGCAAGCAGGGGAAGACAGGATGTGTCAAGATGCAGACCCGGTTGGAGGCAGGCTTTGTGCGTTGGTCTGCAAGCAGGGGAAGACAGGATGTGTCAAGATGCAGACCCGGTTGGAGGCAGGCTTTGTGCGTTGGTCTGCAAGCAGGGGAAGACAGAATGTGTCAAGATGCAGACCCGGTTGGAGGCAGGCTTTGTGCGTTGGTCTGCAAGCAGGGGAAGACAGGATGTGTCAAGATGCAGACCAGGTTGGAGGCAGGCTTTGTGCGTTGGTCTGCAAGCAGGGGAAGACAGGATGTGTCAAGATGCAGACCCGTTTGGAGACAGGCTTTGTGCGTTGGTCTGCAAGCAGGGGAAGACATGATGTGTCAAGATGCAGACCCGGTTGGAGGCAGGCTTTGTGCGTTGGTCTGCAAGCAGGGGAAGACAGGATGTGTCAAGATGCAGACCCGGTTGGAGGCAGGCTTTGTGCGTTGGTCTGCAAGCAGGGAAAGACAGGATGTGTCAAGATGCAGACCCGGTTGGAGGCAGGCTTTGTGCGTTGGTCTGCAAGCAGGGGAAGACAGGATGTGTCAAGATGCAGACCCGGTTGGAGGCAGGCTTCGTGCGTTGGTCTGCAAGCAGGAAAAGACAGGATCTGTCAAGATGCAGACCCGGTTGGAGGCAGGCTTTGTGCGTTGGTCTGCAAGCAGGGGAAGACAGGATGTGTCAAGATGCAGACCCGGTTGGAGGCAGGCTTTGTGCGTTGGTCTGCAAGCAGGAGAAGACAGGATGTGTCAAGATGCAGACCCGGTTGGAGACAGGCTTTGTGCGTTGGTCTGCAAGCAGGGGAAGACAGGATGTGTCAAGATGCAGACCCGGTTGGAGGCAGGCTTTGTGCGTTGGTCTGCAAGCAGGGAAAGACAGGATGTGTCAAGATGCAGACCCGGTTGGAGGCAGGCTTTGTGCGTTGGTCTGCAAGCAGGGGAAGACAGGATGTGTCAAGATGCAGACCCGGTTGGAGGCAGGCTTCGTGCGTTGGTCTGCAAGCAGGAAAAGACAGGATCTGTCAAGATGCAGACCCGGTTGGAGGCAGGCCTTGTGCGTTGGTCTGCAAGCAGGGGAAGACAGGATGTGTCAAGATGCAGACCCGGTTGGAGGCAGGCTTTGTGCGTTGGTCTGCAAGCAGGGGAAGACAGGATGTGTCAAGATGCAGACCCGGTTGGAGACAGGCTTTGTGCGTTGGTCTGCAAGCAGGGGAAGACAGGATGTGTCAAGATGCAGACCCGGTTGGAGGCAGGCTTTGTGCGTTGGTCTGCAAGCAGGGGAAGACAGGATGTGTCAAGATGCAGACCCGGTTGGAGGCAGGCTTTGTGCGTTGGTCTGCAAGCAGGGGAAGACAGGATGTGTCAAGATGCAGACCAGGTTGGAGGCCGGCTTTGTGCGTTGGTCTGCAAGCAGGGGAAGACAGGATGTGTCAAGATGCAGACCCGGTTGGAGACAGGCTTTGTGCGTTGGTCTGCAAGCAGGGGAAGACAGGATGTGTCAAGATGCAGACCCGGTTGGAGGCAGGCTTTGTGCGTTGGTCTGCAAGCAGGGGAAGACAGGATGTGTCAAGATGCAGACCCGGTTGGAGGCAGGCTTTGTGCGTTGGTCTGCAAGCAGGGGAAGACAGGATGTGTCAAGATGCAGACTATAAACGTTTACCCGGAAAGTTGGGGCAACAATTGACTGTCCCTCTCTAGCGTGAAGTCCATTGTCTCTTTAGACTGACATGATACCAATCAATCTATCAATGTGAACAAACGCCACAAGAAGAGAAGTTTTGATTAGCCCACCAAGCATTGCTAGAGGCCAATTGACAACTGCGGAAATTATGTCCAAAACTGTTTAATCAACCAGCGAATGCCCTAGTGACAGATTGGTAAGAGCAATGACAAAATGTTTAGGTTTGATCCTTTCAGTTAAGCTGTCTGTAAATTGGTACCTGGTTTACAATGTGGAAATAATGCAAGGCGTCCAGGAACAGAACTGACAATCCAGCCACAGATAACGCTGATACAGAGTATGACGAAATGCCTGACATTTGATCCCCCATGACATGTAATGCTATGAGACAACATTTACCTTTTAAAGATAGACTGCAAGTAGTTCATAAAAATTATATATTCACACAATTTAATACAAATTCGATTATTCACAAAATGTCTAAGCATAGGCTCCACTACTACATCTGGATTGACCCTATCTATCTTGTAATGAAGCCTGGTTTAATTTATAGTGTGGTATTTATGGCAAAGGATTTTACACAAGTGCGGTTGCCAGCCGTATCACAAATTATCCAGGTCGCCTGTATCGACCTTTACGTAAAGTAGCCACTCGGAATTCTTAGCGAGGAAACAGGGAGGCGATCAGCAGTCCTAGCGGCAATACTTTGTATTAAGTAGAGCCAGGTTTCCTTTGTCCGTACCAGCTCAAAGTTGGTTGTTGAATGCCAAGAAGGTAGGGACGATAATCGTATTATTAGGGTTCCATCTCACTGCAACATCCAAGGCAACGAGGAGGCAGACAGACTGGCAAAAGAAGGTGCAAGACTACCACAACCAGATACTAGTATGACATGCGAAGAGTCAAAACGGCTTATTAGAGCTAGATACATGACCAAATGGGAAACCGAACATATTGGCTACACCAAAAACGATGCCTGTTGAACAAAAGAGAGCAGGTCGTGGTCTTCAGACTTCGCACTGGCCACAATAGACTGAGGTACCACCCATTCAACAAATTGAAGATAGGTGGCACCGACGAATGCCCACGTGGTACCGGTAAAATGACCGCTGAGCATTTGCTGCAAAACTGCCCGACATACGAGGATCAGAGAGAGCAGATGTGGCCATCACCAGTGGCAACACTAGACAAGCTCTATGGCAGTGTCGACAGCCTCAGGATGACCGCTGCCTTTTTCGAAAAAATAATGGTTACTGTCTGACTGCGTACAAAGAAGAAGATGTATTATTAGCATTGAATCGGAATGTTATATTTATGTCAATGTTATATCCTTTTATCTTCCGTATTTGGTAAAAGACAAGTTAATCCAAAACAATGAAGACAAAACAATGTTTCTCTGTTTTTGTGTACAGTAGGCAAGCTGTTTAATCTGGTGCAAGTCACACCACTTAGCAGGCTCACAATATTTTCTAGATTGAGACACGTGAAAGGCTCATACAAGATTATTTAGTGACAACACAATTGCCGATCGTGTTATGTTTTATCTTTCAGTTCCCGATGAAATATCTTACTTGGTCGCTCGTCAAAGTGTTCTACCGATTTGTATTACATTGCACAGTGTATCACAGTTAGGTTGAAGCGTACTCTGTAAGAAACCATCTTTTGTCATATCATCATCATCTTCTATCCACTTGTGTCATTAGACATCGTTGGGGAGATGTAGCAATCTGTTGTGTGCCATCTTTGTCGCTTATGTTTTTGTCATTCCGTGTTTCTTCAGTGTGTTACTGGCACCATCTATCCATCGTTTATGTGGTCTGCATCTTGTTCTGCAACCTTGATGTCTGGTATTGTAGATAGGAGCAGCTGGTAGCTTTGGTTACATTCTTGTCAGGTGTCCAAATCAGTTTATTCTCTGGATTTCTATGTATTCCATGCACGGTATTGCACCCACCTTCTGCCTGATTATTTCGTTTCTTAATTTGTCCAGCCTTGTGACCCCGACAGCCTTTCATAAACACCTCAATTCACATACCATGCTTTTTCTTTCATGTGCCTTAGTGAGAGTCCATGTTTTACACTGATAGCATAACGTTGGTATAAAATTAATATTTGTGTAAACACGCTGCTCAAGTATTTAAATTCACTGACTTGTTTAAGCTCTGTATTGTTTTAATCTGTTTAGTGTTTTCTGAATTCTGCCAATTTTCATTGCTTCAGTCTTTGCTGTACTAATTCTCATATTAAATATATCATAGATGTCAAGGGCATTCCGATTTTCTTGGAGGTTTTGTTCATCGGAATGAAAGAGACCGATCATCTGAAAAAAAGGAGCTCGTTCTTTGTGGTTGTTTCTAGTTTTGCTTCAGTTGTTATTTCTTCTTCTTCTTCTTCTTCGTTCGTTCTCAATCTCCCGCTACCAAACCCTGAAAGAGTAAGTAGCAGAATGTATTCCAGAGAACGGAATGCGTTGTGTTGTAGTTTACAGCTTGGCTGCGATATTTGCACCTTTCGGTCCAACACATCCGACTTCAGCAAGCATTTTTTGAGTACCGGGTTTGCATTCCCTCTCCGATCCCTTCTCCTTAGTCAGTCTGGCCTGCTGCAGCCTGTTATCCAGGATCACCGCGTGGAGGTGTAGAAGGGTCTTGGCAGCTATGGTTAGCTGGCCCTGACGCTAGCAGTCAGCTATCGGCCGCTGACCATTGCAGCTCATGCGCTGCTCAGCATCTTGATCTCAGTTGTTATTTGATCCATGTATAAAATGAACACAAATGGCGATAGTACACATCCCTGTCTTACCCCTGTCTTAACTGTAAACCACTTAGCGAGCCCGCTTGGTGTTCTCGCAGTACAGCGGCTGTTTTTATACATTGCTAATTTATCTTGTAATAGCTGTCCTTGCACTCCATACATTGTTAGGATCTCCCATAGCTTGTTTCTATCCACTCGGTAAAAACCTTTCTCCTGGTCTACAAAGACAATGTTCTCTTCCTTATTAAATTCAATAGTTTGTTCCCAAATCTGTCTGAGAGAGACTACAGCGTTGGGGAAATCTCTTACCAAAATCTGTATGAGAGTGAATATGGCGAAAGTGCAATCTCTTACCAAATCTGTCTGAGAGTGACTATCGTGTATGTGCAACTGCTTCCTTTTCTGAAGCTAAACTGTGTCTCACTTAATTGTCTTTTGACTATTGGTCTTGTTCTGTTTTCAAGGATCTTGGCGTAAATTTTTAATTTTTTGGCTCAAGAGAAATATTTCCCGGGATGTTTCACAACCACTGGAAGAGGTAGAGATATTTAGATACCTAGGAAGTATCATCCACAAATAATGAGGGACAGACGAGGATATAAAAACAAGGATACAAAAAGCAAGAGTTGCTTTCGGAATGTTGAAACCCATATGGAACTCCACGGCAATAAGAAGGAAGAAAAATATAACGATTTTCAATTCAAATATGAAGCCAGTCCTGTTGTGTGGAGCGGAAACTTGGAGGATGACCAAAGGTAATGACAGGAGACTGCAGGGTTTTGTCAATAGAATTCCATCAATAGCTAATGCTTAAAATTTCCGCTTTAGTTTAATATTTAGTTAAGATGATATGTATTGTATTGTGTTTGTAATTTCACTACTCATTTTTCTGGTATGAGTATTATATAATAAATATGCCATCTGCTGTGTGCTATATTATTTGCAGTGTGTGGTCAGGAATGATGTGGATGAGTGTGATAATGTTCTAAGTTAAAATAACCCTAGGGCAAAAAATGGAATCTGCTACACCATAGTCTAATTGGTCTACCCCTTCCTCTTTTGCCTGGCACCATACCTTCCAGCACCGTTCTCCCAAGACCGTTGTGTCTCTTGATGTGACCAAAGTATTTACATTTTTTAGCCAAAATGGAATTGATAAACCAGTTCGTCTCTATGCTCAACTCTTGCCAAAGTCTACATTTGTTGTTTTTTCTGTCCAGTGTATTTTGAGGATTTTTCTGTAACATTTTGACTCGAAGGATTTGATCCTGTGTCTAGAAGTTTTGGTAATCGTCCATGATTCACAGCCATAAGTTGCCACAGGGAAAATACAGGCTCTCATGACTTTTACTGTTAACATTTTGTTGGTGCTCTGCCAAAATTTCTTCAGTCTGTTCAGTCTCTGCACTGCCATAGCTAGTCTTCTTCTGATTTCTTTCTAGCAGTCGCCATTTTTTCCTTTCTGGAGCCCAGCTATTCAAAATGTGTGACCTGATCTATTTCCTCTCCATCCACTGTAGATTTATGCTGACATTGTGTTTTGTCGGTGGTCATTATCTTTGTATTATTTATGTTTAAGAACAGGTTGTGATCTTTACTATGCCCATTACCGGGTGAAAGTAGCTGCTCTAGCCCTTCTGCACTTCTTGATAGTATACACTGTGTCATCTGCGTATCGTAACTCTGGAATCTGGTACTCCCAATCGTAAATGGGTCGAAACTTTCAATGTTCTCGTCTTCTCGAACATTTCTCATTATACATTCCGGATATATGTTGTACAGATAAGGTGAGACGATACATCCCATTCGGACTCCCTTTTGTACTGCAAACCAATCTGATGTTTGCCCAGATACTCTGACAGCAGTTTGTTGATCTTGGTATAATGTTTCAATGATATGGACTACATGTGAAGGAAACCCCATTTCCTTCATGATTCTCCATAGATTTTGATGTTTTCCCGTGCCGAAGGCCTTGGTGTAATCAATGAAACATATATATATAAAGGATTTGAACAATGACATTGGATCCATGAATGCAAGATTCGCGAATGACATAAAACAATGCAGAAGTGTATCATCTAAAGCAGAAGTGGATATATTGATGTAGGATTTACATACAATTTGGGAATTGTTAGCGAGCTGGAAAATGGAGTTTAGATACATGTAGTATGGGTAGATCCAATATGGAACATACTTGTAATTAAAGAATGGGAGAGAACAATATTAGAAAGACAGAAAAAGAAAAGGACCTAGGGGATATAATAGATCATACAGGTAAGGTAAGCGAGAAAGTCCAGGTAGCATTACAAATAGTAAATGCATTGTTAGGTATGAAAAATAAATATTAAACGTAGGAGCATGTAAGTGATAGTCAATCTGTATAAAGCATTCGTTACACCTAGATTGGAGTACTGTTTGCAGATGGGGAGTCCTTATCGTACAGGAGATATACACATGCTGGAACGGATACACAGAAGAGCTGCACAACTGATAATGGGATTCCAGAATTATAGTTATGAGAAAAGAATAAGTAAAACCGGCCTACTGTGTCTAGAAAAGATAAGAATTCGAGGTGAAACTTCTACATAGGTTGGTCGTTGACAAATATGTTGTAGAAACTTAGATACTAGGACACTTCTACATAAGTTGCTATTTGTATTATTTAAATATTTGTTGGAGAGGGGGGGGGGGGGGGGTTGAAGGCCTTATGGGAGATGGCTTCGTCATCGACTATTTAGTATTCTCCAAACTGGCATAAGGGCGTCTAGTCTACACGAGGCGTTGGATGAGATAGATGGTGTGTCAGGTGCCAATAATTTGATGATATTAGTAGTGTGCCAATAGTTTAATGAGATAAGTAGTGTACCAATAGTTTGATGAGATTACTGTTGTGCCAATAGTTTGATGTGATGAGTGTTGTGCCAATAGTTTGATAAGATAAGTAGTATGCCAATGGTTTGATGATATTAGTAGTGTGCCAGTAGTTTGATGAGACTAATAGTGTGCCAATAGTTTGATGAGATAAGTAATATGCCAATGGTTTGATGATATTAGTAGTGTGCCAGTAGTTTGATGAGACTAATAGTGTGCCAATAGTTTGTAGTATCATATACCATCTGCAGCTTCCTGTGTCTATACCCGTCATCCATAGATGTGCCATATTAAGGATTACTTCTGGATCTGAAACTATTTGTTTCATGATAAACGTTTTGCCTTTCGAGGTGGAGGTACGCTTCAGAATAATATTTTCAAAATCCGTTTACAGATGGTGTAGTAGCGACACCTGTCGGAAATTCTTTTTTGTGATTTTGTTTCCTTTTCTGGTTTTTATCGACACAACTACCTGTGGTTTCCTCCCAATTTGAGGAATTTTGTTCCATTCGATACGCGTGTTAGTAATCTTTAATAGTCATTTGATGGTTTATTGTCCAAAGTTATTAATGTGCTTAATTCTCGAATGAAAGGGACCAGCTGCTTTGATGTTTTTCATGTGTTGTGTTACATCATTTAATTGCTATGGCGGTGGATGTCGCGGGTGAAGCAAACTCGGTTTTTACAGCTCTATTGGATCTTCTTTTTCTATTTATTTTGTGGTTTTCCCGTCTAGCAGTAATTTGATTAGCTATTGCGTAGAGGGTAACTTGCATTATTCCCGCGGGAGCTCTCGCTGTGTCATTACTTAGAGTCGTGATACATTTCTAGGCGCGTTAACTGATTTTTTTTTTTTTTTTTTTTTTTTTGCGTTCGCCTTATTTTCTCTAATCCCCAAGGCGGTGTGCGTTGCACTGTGGTTTTTATTTTGCGCCTGTCGGCCCAGTGCATCCGACTTCAGCATGCATTTTATGTAAGGGTCTGCTTCCTCCTGCATTTTCTAAGGGTTTGCTTCCCCGGGGTAACGGCCGGTGCTGTGATGGGGATCGAACCCAGCACCTTCTGGTTGTGAGCCGTGCCACTTAACCACTAGGCCACACCGTCCCAGTTGACTGATTTGTTTCGTGTCCAGATCTTCACCAGCATGGACGGCATCCCCAGCGAAGGGGGCCATTTTCAAAAGTAGTTGATATTTGTAGTGCCTTTGAGTCTTCGTTAAGTCCAGAAACATGCTAGATTCGTCAGCCTCTCAGTATGTAATGTCTCGAGATCTTTTTAACAAGCATCCATTTAACTTGACATGACCGTTGTCCGTGGATTTCTATTTCTCCTATTTAATCAAATGCCCCGTAAGGTAGTGAGCTGAAGTTGTGAACATAGCCTGTGTTAGGACGATGTGTTAGTCTGTCAACATTACACTCCTGTTGTTCCTGTTGTTGTTGTTATTGTTGTTAAATGTCCACAATGACCAAGTTGACTCTTTTGTGCGTTCTGAAAAAGATCTTCAATAACGGGTTATATTATATATCCTTATACTCCGAGCGTACTGATGAAGGTAGACTGCTGTCTTTCAGGCGGTTATGCATATGCTTGACTTCATATGCGTAACCTTCATTACTACGAGGATCACGTCGATCCACATCTCTTCAGATAGACTACCTTGAAAACTGTTTGTTTCCAGGAAAAGATCAATGCACGAGAGATAGTGGTCTTGCTCAGCATATTGTGTCTGACCCTGACTCGACATCCTGGTCAGTATGTTGTGCCTGGCCCTGACGCGACATCCTGGTCATTATGTTTTTCCTGACCCTTACGCAACATCCTGGTCAGTATGTTGTACCTGACCCTGGCGCGACATCCTGATCAGTATGTTGTGCTTGCCCCTGGGGCGACATCCTGGTCAGTAAGTTGTGCCTGGCACTGACGCGACATCCTGGTCATTATGTTGTGCCTGACCCTGACGCAACATCCTGGTCACTATGTTGTACCTGACCCTGACGAGACATCCTGGTCAGTATATTGTGCCTGACCAGACTAGCGTAAAAGCTTCCCTACATTCATGTAGTCCCCAAAACAAAGCAAAACAAAACAAAACAAACTTAGTATATATAAACAGTTCGTACCAAAACACATAGTGTTTTTAAAATATTAACTTAAACGGCTTCGTACTTAGCGGTGGTTGCTTTTAGTTTATACACCCGTTTCTGGATCATTCATAAACTGATGCCATTTGCCTCGTTTGAAGTTAAAATGTCTTTTTACAGGTACATTCTTCGGTTTGATAACTGTTGTTTCTCAGTTATGCATGAACCTGAAAACATGTTCTATAACTTAGAATATGTGCAATATAAATGAGATGTCTGCGTCAAGTTCTGGACAATCGTATCTATACCACCCATGAATAAGGTGGTTTTTTTGACATCATTAAGACAAAGGTGGGCTAATAAAAAGTTATTGCCCATCGCAAGCGATGATGGCCACAACATCAGACGGTTTTGGTCTTAATAATGTGATGTGACCTGTATGAGGATTATAGTGAGGAAGAGTATGCGCTGGTCATCAATCTCACTCTTATCTTAATAATGTGATGTGCGCTGTATTTGCATTATAGTGAGAAAGAGTATGCGCTGGTCATCAATCTCACTCTTATCTTAATAATGTGATGTGCGCGGTATTTGGATTATAGTGAGAAAGAGTATGCGCTGGTCATCAATCTCACTCTTATCTTAATAATGTGATGTGCGCTGTATTTGCATTATAGTGAGAAAGAGTATGCGCTGGTCATCAATCTCACTCTTATCTTAATAATGTGATGTGCGCTGTGTTTGCATTATAGTAAGAAAGAGTATGCGCTGGTCATCAATCTCACTCTTATCTTAATAATGTGATGTGCTCTGTGTTTGCATTATAGTGAGAAAGAGTATGCGCTGGTCATCAATCTCACTCTTATCTTAATAATGTGATGTGCGCTGTGTTTGCATTATAGTGAGAAAGAGTATGCGCTGGTCATCAATCTCACTCTTATCTTAATAATGTGATGTGCGCTGTGTTTGCATTATAGTGAGAAAGAGTATGCGCTGGTCATCAATCTCACTCTTATCTTAATAATGTGATGTGCGCTGTATTTGCATTATAGTGAGAAAGAGTATGCGCTGGTCATCAATCTCACTCTTATCTTAATAATGTGATGTGCTCTGTGTTTGCATTATAGTGAGAAAGAGTATGCGCTGGTCATCAATCTCACTCTTATCTTAATAATGTGATGTGACCTGTGTTTGAATTATAGTAAGAAAGAGTATGCGCTGGTCATCAATCTCACTCTTATCTTAATAATGTGATGTGCGCTGTGTTTGAATTATAGTAAGAAAGAGTATGCGCTGGTCATCAATCTCACTCTTATCCCGAGTTAGGTTGGATCAGTGGCAAGGCTATTGGTCTAGACAACTGGAGGTAACTCGGGATGCAAGCACTCTGGTCTTACCTCCCGTGAGATCGGCTAATATAAAGAATAAAAAGACTTAATGACTATGATAAAAACGCGCAAACTCACATCGAATGTGCATGTTTAAAAATCGTCTGAGTTTACAAAGACAATCCTGCAAAGTAGTGTGTCATGGAAGCGTAAGAGAAGGAGACAGAAAAAGAGATTGAAAAACAACATCAAAGAGTGGACATGAATGTCCATAACTGGAACAAATATGTTGGCACAAAAGCGAGTTGAGTGGCTCACAAACTACAGTGTTGGTGCCCCAGTGACGTGTCACGTTTCGGGCTTGATGATGATGCATCGCGGATGTATCGATGTATTTCATCCACGGTCTACGATCCTCTATAGATGTCCCATGATGTATTATCTTGTCGTTCACACAGATGTTGTCAACATTGTATCTTCTTCGTCACCTCCAGCTATTAAAAGATGGGGGTTATTTTGGGTCATGCCAGACATGTTCTACTTGCTCCGCTCAGTTCTCCAGCTGCTCGCCATTAGCGTCTGATTTATTGCACTCCCACGCAGTGCTGTGATAGTTACACTCTTCCATGACTATTTTATTGTTTCGTGACCTAAAGTTTTGAGGCTCTTCGAATATAACTTGGTATTGTGTTGTTTATATACTGATGTTACTGTTCATGACTGAGATTGAATGGGAAGAATCACCTTACAAAAGCTAATAAGTAAACACAAATATATCTACTACTGATGATGACTATTCACCTCACAAATCCTGACACCGTGCACAAAGAAGTTTCCGCTACTTTATACCCAAGGTCATCCTTTGATATTGTACCAGGGTTACCGTTTAAAAAAAAGAATATGTACACCAGTCATAATTAGCCAACACACACATATTATTTTACATGGAAATTCATGAACCTAAAAGACAGCTAAATTATAAAACAGCAGTGACAATACTATCAGAAGCCACTGGGAGCAAAGAAAAGATAGCATGCACCCGAAAGAAGACGTCACCCAATTAATCATGTTATAAGATTTGAGCAGTCAGAACAATTTGTGATATTTACTATAATAAGAAATGGAAGACAACAAAGCGAGAAGATACTGGTCTGTTTAACATCTTACTCCTAAAAATTGACTTTGGATATTAAGCATGACCATATGTGCTCAGTCTCTTAGCAAATGGCGAAATATTTGGATAATGATGGTTACTTTCTCTCAGTGGATGTGCACACTCCTACTCAGTCCTGTCACGCCCCCTACTCCGTTCAAGCCTCGTTAGATTTCAAAGTCCAGCAGTATGTCCATCAATTGCGGTGCCACTATCCAATAGGCGGTCATTGATAGACTTCAAAGTGTCGCACCTAATCATAATCAGTGTCCAAGATTGTCGTGAACCAGAATGTCAGTTGTTTTGTTGCCCTGAACTTCCGCACGATCAAGAAAGTAGCCCCTCACCAGCGTCTGAACGTTTGAGGCTTCTACCTCTTCTATCCAGACGTACCTTCTGTACCTTCAGAGGTAAGGATTGTGAGTCTGACACAATGTCTTTGTTTAGGAGGTGTCATACAGGCATGTTAGAGATGAGGTATCTGCTTCCATCTCCGTTTTTTAGAGGTTTATGTGCTGTATAATCCTGTCTTTTCGACAACAATCAGACCTTTCATTCCACCTGTGAGTCACAAACCTGACCCCACAATCCATTGCATAGATCGACCCATATGTATGACGTCATCACTATCCTGAGTGCTATCACACATTAACTGGTTTACCCAGAACTCTCCTTTCCCGTTACACTACGCTCTGTATTCTGTACCATTGTTTAACACAATGTCACCGAAATCATTCAAGAATATAGAACTAAAACTGAAGAGTCCATGTCCATATAGGACAACACATCTGCAGTTTTTTTTATTGAACAAAATACACCCATTTCAGTCTAGTTGCCTGCATAAGGCCAATATAATACGTTTAGCATGCACGGCAGGACATACATTTCCTATATGCCCAAAATAAAGGTTTAGTTTTATATTTCCCCTCACCAACCTGCTTCTGCATAACCACAACATGAGACTTGCGTTCTCCTGGTTTGCGCTATCCGTATCTTCTTAAAGTAATTACCATTAGGTTCCCATTTGGGCGGATTGAGGAGAAAATGGATTTCCAAACGTACAAAGAGGTAATGAAATGTCGTCGATGTCCAATTTAGTGCCATTATAATACACGGTTTTTGGGAGGGCTGGGTGAAAGTTTTGGGGGTTTGTAAGGAAACAGAGTAGAGAGGGTTGGGTGAAAGTTTTAAGGGTTTGTAAGGAAACAGAGTAGAGAGGGTTGGATAGAAGTTTTGGTGGTTTGTAAGGAAACAGAGTAGAGAGGGTTGGGTAGAAGTTTTGGTGGTTTGTAAGGAAACAGAAAAGAGAGGGTTGGGTAGAAGTTTTGGTGGTTTGTAAGGAAACAGAAAAGAGAGGGTTGGATAGAAGTTTTGGTGGTTTGTAAGGAAACAGAGTAGAGACGGTTGGGTAGAAGTTTTGGGGGTTTGTAAAGAAACAGAGTAGAGAGGGTTGGGTAGAAGTTTTGGGGGTTTGTAAAGAAACAGAGAAGAGAGGGTTGGGTGGAAGTTTTGGGGGTTTGTAAGAAAATAAAGTAGAGATCGTAGAGTTGAGGTTGTTGGGGTTTGTAAGAAAATGAGATAGAGAGGACTAGGTGCACATTTTTAGGGTTTGTAAGAAAATAAGGTAGAGAGCCCAGAGTGGAAGTTTTTGGGATTTCAAACGAAACTAACAACTATCGTACAAAAAAGTGATGCTATTAACAAGGCAGACATATGTGTGTCTTTTGTTTACATTTGACTAGCATTGAGGTTCTTTCTATTTCCCCATTTACACAGAAAAGCCAGGAGACATGTATTTTGTGTTAGAAATATGTAAAAGTCTCTAAAGTTATAAGCCATAGGAGGAAGTTCTAAGTGTGTTTAGAATTGTTAGTAATATGATGAAGAGGTAAATGTGTTTAGAGTTATAAGAGAAAGGTACACATGTGTTTCGAGTTATCATTTATAGGAGACAGAGACAGACGTATTTAGAGTTGTCAACTACAGGAGGAAATGGCAAACGTGTTCCCAGTTATCAGCTACAGAAGTTATCAGCTAAGTAAGTTTTCCACATAAGTTATCAGCTGTATAAGTTTTCAGCTACAGAAGTTGTCAGCTATATAAGTTATTAGCTACAGAAGTTATCAGTTACATAATATATCAGCTAGAGAAGTTATCAATTACAGAACATATCAGCTACAGAAGTTATCAGCTACAGAAGCTATCCGTTACAGAAGTTATCAGCTACATGAGTTATCAGTTACATAAGTTATCAGTTACAGAAGCTATCCGTTACAGAAGTTATCAGTTACAGAAGATATCAGCTACAGAAGTTATTAGCTACAGAAGATATCAGCTATAGAAGTTATCAGCTACAGAATTTATTAGCTATGGGAGAAAGAGGCAGATGTATTTAGAGTTGTCAACTACAGGAGAAAATTGGCAAACATGTACATAGTTATCAGCTGCAGAAGTTATCAGCTACAGAAGCTATCCGTTACAGAAGTTATCAGCTACAGAAGTTAGCTATAGAAGTTATTAGCTACAGAATTTATCAGCTGTGGGAGAAAGAGGCAGATGTATTTAGAGTTGTCAACTACAGGAGACAATTGACAAACATGTACAGAGTTATCAGCTACAGAAGTTATCAGTTACAGAAGATATCAGCTACAGAAGAAAGAGACATATGTTTGAATCTATCTGTAAAAAGAAGACAGCCGGACTAAACCCGATCTGCAGTTTTTGCCACATTATTGTTTCTCTCTTCTTTTTGTCGTCTTGCTCTGATGTTTGAATTAGCGATTTGATTTAACAGATGTGTCAGATATACTAGAATGGGGCGAAGCAGGAATAAGCCAAACAGTTCTTTTCTGGCCTGTTAATAACTGACGTCACTGCACTCCAGCTAGACGAATCGGTTGTAAATCTTTTTAAAGAAATAGTGAAGAGTGTCGATACTGATGGTTCATGTCGCTCGTTGATTGTGCACACTCTTTCTCCGTGCTCTAAGAAATCCCTCTCCATTTCCCCACATCTGATTTCAAAACCTAACAATTTATTCGCTGTCAGTTTATTGATTAAAGTGTTATCATCAGTAGATCAGTTTATTGATTGAAGTGTTATAATCCGTAGATCAGTCATTGATGTGTCCTAGTGGTGTAGGTCCTCAAATTTGCATGCCTGAGACACTTGCTGCTCCGTCAACTACAAACAAGGCGTTCCTTTCTTATATTGTCCCTCCATATAACGCATAAACACCCACTGCAGTGATCTATATACATAACTGCTGTTTATAATCACAACGTACGATCTTTTATTGGTGGCTTACATATATGTAATAAGATCGCAATGTCCATGCACACTCTTCTTAAATGGACATTTATATTATGCTTGGAAGATTACAGTGGTTCTATAATTTTCTACCAGACACTGTTTGGGTGTGACAAGAAGCAACCAATAAGTAATTTGTTGGTTGTTCAGTACGATTTAAGAAAATAGATACTGTTGGTGTCTTTCTGTCTCTCATTGGTGATATCTCAGTAAGCTTTAAGAAAGTAGTTACTGTTGGTGTCTCTCTCTTTCTCTCTCTTTCTCTCCCTCTCTCTCTCTTTAGTGATATCTCAGTACGCTTTAAGAAAGTAGTTACTGTTATTGTCTCTCTCTCACTCTATTTCTCTCTCTCTCTCTCTCTTTGGTGATATCTCAGTACACTTTAAGAAAGTAGTTACTGTTGATGCCTCTCTCTCTCTCTCTTCTGTCTCTCTCTCTCTCTCTCTCTTTCTTCAGTGATATCTCAGTACGCTTTAAGAAAGTAGTTACTGTTGATGCCTCTCTCTCTCTCTCTCTCTCTCTCTCTCTCTCTCTTTAGTGATATCTCAGTACGCTTTAAGAAAGTAGTTAATGTTGGTGCCTCTCTCTCTCTCTCTCTCTCTCTCTCTCTCTCTCTCTCTCTCTTTAGTGATTTCTCAGTACCCTTTAAGAAAGTAGTTAGTGTTGGTGCCTTTCTCTCTCTCTCTTTGGGGATATCTAAGTACGCTTTAACACACATGGCTACTGTTTGCCTCCCCCTCTCTCTGAAGACAAATGAGAGCTAGAAACGATTATGACACTTATCTGAACGGTCCAAGGTAACCACCTCAGAGCCGAAGTCACGACTTCAATCTCCATTCTCATACTGAAGATCGTTACCATGCATGTATTATTCCGCACAACATCGACCATGTCTCCCACTCCTGCAGACAAGCCCCAGTCGGTGTTCTTACTGCACAGCCCAGATCCAAAGCTACATCTTACAGCACAAACATCCCCTACTCCAGCACATAAGCCCCAGTCGGCTTTCTTACTGCGGAGCCCAGATCCAGAGCTACATCCAACAGCACCAACAGCTCCCACTCCGGCAGAGAGCCACACCGACTTTCTTACTGCACAGCCCAACAGCACCAACAGCTCCCACTTCTGCAGAGAAGCCAAACCGACGTTCTTACTGTGCAGCACAGATCCAGCGGCACATCTAATATCATCCACATCCTGGGCACTATCACGCAGCAGTTATCTGACCTCGAAGTCTGCTTTCTTATTACACTAGTTTCTGGATCAACTTCGCAGGCTGATTATGACTCTTTGGTGGAATATTATGTCAACTTCAGTGGAAATCAACTCTTACCCATTATTGTCGGTCTCCACTTCTGTCACTACTTACTTGGAATACATCGAATCCTGGTATTCCAACAGGCTTAATGCCAGGTAGCCAAAGGTTATTGGCAGTAGGTATTTTAAACTGTCTGCTGCTTACTAGGCCTTGGGGAAGGTACACATAATTTGGGTAGATTTTTAACTATAATTTTTTTAATTGTGTCCAGACAGCGGCCGTTTACCCTACTCTTAGATTTCTAACTGCCAAGTGATGTTTAGCTACCCAGAAATCATGAGATTTGTTACTAGAAGATCCACGTGAAAACAACCCCGGTCTTTAGTCAATTATTCTCTCTACATGTGCCTTCCGTGACATGTAGCTCTTGGTTCTATTACCCTCGTATCTACAGTGTTCATTTACAGTGGATGCCTCTTGTCTGCATCTACTCGTGCGTAAGTTTAGACCTGGGTCAGTCCGTATCTAGCATGCATAAGTACAAACTGATATCTCATATTCCCGATGGTATCTCTGCCGTGTCCAATATCCAGTCGTATTCATTCATTCTGGATGCGTTCCAACCTTCACGTAGTGACCTTGGAATATGACGATACCTAGTAAATAATCGATAAATTATAAGGCCAACAACATTTTGAAAAGGATAAGACAAAACCACTGCTCGATGTTTTTTTTGTTTTTTTTTTGCTTAGATGTTTGCCTCACTAGTTTCTACTGTCCATTGGGCGATATCAGGACGCATAAACCAGTGCTTGGATGCATGTGTGCATCTGTATGTACCTATGCTAGGTTTGTGCGCCCTCAGAAGCTAGCCCAACCAAAGTGCAATGGAAGGGCCTCACCATGAGGGCGCGTGTGAAAGTTGTGCAAGGGTGTGACTGTAGGACAGAGTCAAATGAAACAGAGTGAGGTGAGAAGAGAGAGAAGGGGAAGAGTGGCCCCCATGGTGAGTCCTCACTGCTCGATGTTGGTAGTAATCATTGTCTTAAGTGCTGCCAGACTACGCTTGCATATCGGTATAATTTGATCAACAAGGTTGTTATAAGACAGGCTGCCAGCAAATGTTGCTTCCCGATTTCTCAAGCTGTCGCATCCTCTCAAGGAAACACCCATCAAGGATTATGATAGGGAAATCAGCCTATACAATTTAGCTATTTAAGGTATACCACATCACACTTATCTTGTCGTGTGATTGATCTGGGAGATTGACTCCCCTTTCACTATGAGGTTGCCTGTAAAGTGTCTCGTATGTCCTTGACCATCTCATGCTTATCTGAGACCGGCATTCATGAGATCTGCAAACGTTAGCGTCCGTCCAGGGCATGAGGCTTGAGGTCGGTCCCCTTTATTGTGTAGACGTTCAAAATAACAAGTGAGAGGGGAGCGGAGGGAGGAGGGCGTGCAGGGAGGGGAGGAGTGGGGAACTGTGGTAGCGCCGTACGTATGCGCCCATGACTGGATGTCTATGATCCCAATCGAGTTGTTCTTTCCATGAGAGTAGCAGGTATCAACCACACCATTCATGGCTTGGGTCCAGATTCCATGTGACTCACTACTGTAAGTTACATCTCTATTCTTCCTTTTCATTCTCCATGTCCTTATCATGTTCCTTTAGTTTTATTACACGTGTAATTTACATCGTATTTGACATTATTATCTCATCAATCCACTTTTACCGTTAAGACGTCGATAGGGGGGGGGGGGGGGGGGGGGATATGAAAACATCTTTTGTGAGCAACATCGTAGGCTTGGCTTTTTAAAAAAAAATCCATGTTTCTGTATTGCTTCTTCAAAACTGTCGAACTACTTTCTTCTTTATCCTAATCTAGCTTGGTCTTGCTGTAAGATGTTATTGGTATGTAGAGGGTAAGTTTGGTGACATGCATGTCCGTGTCAGTTAGCTATTTGTCTGGCTATGTATGCCATGCATGGCGTTATTCCAACTAGGACCTATTGTCTAGCTATGTATATATGCGTTGCCTGGCCTTGTTTCCACTATATCCTATTGTCTATCTCTCTCTATGTCTTATTATCAGATCTGAATCGATATTCTTCTCATTTCTTACCATAACTGAGTATAGTAGCATGCCTCACTCAATCCATATTATTCCTATTTTCCAATCACTGTCAGTCTCACATAATATCACAAACGCAGACGCTTTCTCTTTCTTTATTCACTGGGAAGTGCTGTGGTCGAGAGATAAAGCACTCACTTGTCAAAGCGATTAACCGAAACAGTGGATGGTCGAATACCGCAGGTTTCAAATGACCCTTGGTATGAAGGGAGGTAGGTCCAGAGTGCCTGCTTCCTGAGTTTCCTCCATTCGTCTTGACTTATGTCTTGCCACTGATCCAAGTTAGTTCGGGACGAGAGAGTGGGGCTGCTGACCAGCACAATCCTCCTCACTGTAATCCAAATCCAGCGCAAGTTGCATCATCAAGACACAACTGTCTGATGATGTCACATCGCT
Organism: Ariolimax columbianus; assembly: GCA_036924085.1. Taxonomy (NCBI): domain Eukaryota; kingdom Metazoa; phylum Mollusca; class Gastropoda; order Stylommatophora; family Arionidae; genus Ariolimax; species Ariolimax columbianus. The sequence continues at coordinate 22,818,770 of JAVGWX010000006.1, forward strand.
TACGAGAGGCAGCTAATTGTTCTTACTGGCCGGAAGTTCATAATCTCATCTGTTTACATTTGTTGTTAGACGATCTAATAATGGGCTGGCTTCAGGTCATGACCAAAGCGGATGAAGGGGGGGGGGGGTGGAGAAAGGGGAGGAGGCTAATATCTGCCGAAGCCATACTGCACGTGGACAGCTTCTTCTGCGCCTCCAGCTCAAAATACCATGGATAGCGACAAAGAGAAATGCAAATATCGAGGAAAATTGGTCAGTGAACAATAGCTTGTCCAGAAAGCTAAAGTATTATGACCACATCAAACGTCATAATGATCTGAAGAGAACAATACTGGAGAGTATGGGGCAGGGAAAGCTGGATAGAAACATACCCAGTGGAAGATGAACACAAGACATCACAGAGGTACTGAAGATGACAACGACAGAGGCGGGAGTTCTTGCTAGAGATTGAGAGTCTTACAGATCGGCTGTTGTGAGAGCGACCTTCTGGGATCGATAATCTTACAGATCGGCTGTAGTGAGAGTGACCTTCTGGGATCGATAATCTTACAAATCGGCTGTAGTGAGAGCGACCTTCTGGCTAGAGATCGATAATCTTACAGATCGGCTGTAGTAAGAGTGACCTTCTGGGATCGATAATCTTACAGATCGGCTGTAGTGAGAGTGAACTTCTGGGATCGATAATCTTACAGAACGGCTGTAGTGAGAGCGAATTTCTGGCTAGAGATCGATAATCTTACAGATTGTCTGTAGTGAGAGTGACCTTCTGGGATCGATAATCTTACAGACCGGCTGTAGTGAGAGTGACCTTCTGTGATCGATAATCTTACAGACCGGCTGTAGTGAGAATGACCTTCTGGGATTGATAATCTTACAGATCGACTGTAGTGAGAGCGACCTTCTGGCTAGAGATCGATAATCTTACAGATTGGCTGTAGTGAGAGTGACCTTCTGGGATCGATAATCTTACAGACCGGCTGTAGTGAGAGCCACGTTCTGGCCATAGATCGAGATTCTTACAGATCGGCTGTAGTGAGAGCCACGTTCTGGCCAGAGATCGAGAGTCTTACAGATCGGCTGTAGTGAGAGCGACCTTCTGGATAGAGATCGAGAGTCTTACAGATCGGCTGTAGTGAGAGCGACCTTCTGGCCAGAGATCGATAATCTTACAGATCGGCTGTGGTGAGAGCAACCTTCTGGATAGAGATCGAGAGTCTTACAGATCGGCTGTAGTGAAAGCGACGTTCTGTAAGGCACAAGCTACATACGGATAAAGGAACGACATTGCCCTATGAAATGTGTGATTGTGCCCTTTTTACCTAATAAGAGGCATTACTTTATGGCGTCTCTTGCATGTCTTAGAGATTGTTGTCGTTTTAGTATGGTTATTTTTAATTCCAGTTTCTCATTTCTTGAGTTTGAACCAACGACTGATAGTTTGTGTGTCTCTCACCGACACACGCAACCGGTCTCGGGAATAGTTCATGTTTGACGATGGGAACGCTAGGAAGTAATGGCTATAGATAGTGTCTGCACCGAACGAGACGCAACGTGCATAGTTTCAAAAGTTTGGTGTCAAGTTAGAATCATTTGATCGTCATCTGGTTTATCACTTCTAAAACTGGTTGTAAGGTTGTCTGGAGATATGTCATATCTCTCCATCTGACCTTATCCTGCAGCTCTCTTCATTTCAGACCTCCGAGGTCCTGTCTTTTCCGTTGGGTGATTTGTAGGTTGTGACGTCATATCAAACACCTTTATTAGGGATTGAATGTGGTGTTTTCCTCTAGTCTACCACATCCACCTGAGTGGTTTGTCACCATCGCATTTTGTCAGCTCTCTCTGGCTGATATGACAAATGTATTTCCTGCGTTGCTCTTTAGCAGTTATCCACTTATACCAGTGGATACTCGAACCCAAAAGCTTGCACTAGCCACACACAGTGCACTGTCCGTTCTCTACCACTAGGAGAAGCAGTTTTGATTTGTCCACTTATACCAGTGGATACTCGAACCCAAAGCTTGCATTAACCACACACAGTGCACTATCCGTTCTCTACCACTAGGAGAAGCAATTCGGAGCTGCTATCATCTAGTTGAGCTGGAAAGGGACAACACTTTTTATTGTTGAAGGGGTATGTATTTTGGGCTGTTGAATTTCCTGAAATCAGGTTAACAAACATACCGTAATGCGGATGTGGTACTCAATACTAAACCTTTCCAAACATAGGGAGCTATTTTTAGACGTGTCTATTGACGTTCTACGTTGATGCCTCTGGCACCTAGATCGTGATATGTCACCAAGAGAGTTTTGTGATAGTACGAGTACGTGATAATGAGTGAAGATGTCAATAGTGTATTAGCTACAGGTTTATACAACTAGAATCAGTCTTAGGAATACACTGATAGTAGTAGTAGTAGTAGTAGTAGTAGTTTTAGTAATAGTAGTAGCAGCAGTTGTAGTAAAAGTAAAGTATCCCATAGCATTACTGCCGTTGGGATGTGAGGTGTTAGAGATCTCACATTTCAAAGGATCGGCTATATGAGGGCGGTAGCCATCTCCCTCTCCCTCGCCGCTTTTACTTCCCGGACTGAACCGGTGCCCATTTAAGGCTGGGTCGACCCGGGAACCATTGCGGTCTGAAAAAAACATTACCGCATCAAGTGAGGAATGAACCCAGGACCACTCAGATGCGAAGCCAGCGCGCTAACCACTGCGCTACGCGGCTCCACTAGTAGTCGTAGTAGTAGTAGTAATACTAGCAGTAGTAGCAGCAGTAGTAGAAGTAATAGTTGTAATAGTAACAGTAGTAGTAGTAGCAGTAGTAGTAGTAGTAATATCAGTAGTAGCAGTAGTAGTATTTGTAGTAGTAGTAATAGCAGTAGTAGCAGTAGTAGTATATGTAGTAGTAGTAGTAGTAGTAGTAGTAGTAGTAGTAGTAACAGTGACAGTAGCAGCATTAGTAGCAATAGTAGTATTGATCCTGACAATTGTGGCCAGTTATTTTTACTATAGCTAGCAGACCTGTTGCGGCTATACAACAATGATCCAAATAGAACTGAGGGTCACCTTTACCTAAAGTGTAAGAAACGATTCTCTGGAACGAACGTGTATGTCAGATACAAGAAAAACAATAGGAAGATACACAGACGTCAGGGATTCAACAGGTAGATACTGTTTCCTCAAAGACAATACTATCCCATAATTGAATATTGACCGAGCGCGATTCTAGAAACCAATGTCCAGTACCAATGGGCCAGTTATATTTCTTCCACATAAGAAGATAGGAAGATACAGTCGCAGATGATGATATTTCGATGTAATATATTGAAATTAAACAAGTAAATGAAAGGAAGCGAAAAGATATGAATTCTATGCTTGCAAATTTGGGTGTAGGAAAGTTCAGCGCGATAGTAACACCTTTTTGGGTGTTTAGTGCTTTATTCATGTTTATTTTGTAACGAGGAGCAGTCATTATTTACAGTTTTGGGATTTGATGACTGAGTGATTATCGTTTCTGCTGTTCGATGTAGATTTTCTTTTTCCAAGTGCTTATTGCATTCCTGTCTTTTAGATCGGGATCGTTTCTTTGCTAATCAGATAACGAAACTGTGATATTGAGATCAATTAAATGTTATCAAACACAGGAGATCAAAGTTATTGATTGATTGGTACAATATTAATGATTTAACACTAATTTGGTATCTAACTCTAGACGAATAACATCACTTCTTATCAAGTGGTAGCATACCACAAATAAGCCATTGACTGTTCTACGAGAATGGTACATTAATTTAACTGGATTAATTAATGAAGATTATATCAATGATTGTACCACCGTTAAAATACGAACGTCAATGATACGATAAGTTCATCGATGTTAGCTTGCTATAAAGGTTTAGACAGAAACCAGTTGAATGTGGCAATAAGAAGGAAAGCATTAACGATGAATAGAGCATACTTTGCCAGACGACATTGCAAAACAGACACTGTTCGGGAAAATAAGGGGTAACAGCAGTAGTGGCAGACCGAGAAACACTTGTAGAAGCGAAATGGAAATTGGCAGTAAAGTCGTAGTCAATGTTGGGGAGGAGGGTAGGGGACGTACATACTTGTAAGTTGTTGGTCGAGTACCTGTGCTTAACAGGAAGCTAAAGGTGTTTGATTGATTGTTCGACCGATTGACTGACATATGTATTGGTGGAGACTTATTTGTACGAGACATCCTCGTGTGTAAGCCAGAATAACAATTTCCTGATATTGATGACTTGCTTTCATAAATTATAACAGTCTTCAATTGGCTTTGACGGCTGTATGTACTCAAGCGCGTCGTGTCCAATTTAAAGTACACTGCCAGTTTTACCGTAAGAGAGAACCATCTAACTATTCTGCCACTGCGAACACGCAATTCAGATCAGTCCAGTAGCCATTTCCACATCTAATCTCGGCTACAATTGATTAAAAGGAAGAAATGGCAAAGTGATGACATCTGGGATACAATTCACAAACAAAAAAAGAAAAAAAATATTCTTGCGACAGACACACCTGTTACATATGAATGGTGCAAAAAAATGTATGACTCACTAGTAAAATCGAAGGTCCGCAGAGACAAAAGACAGCACATTAATAACCTGACAATTTTCGCTGACACGCTAGCGAAAGCAAGCAATAGCAAATCTTTAAAAGAAAATAGCAAGCAAACAGTAAATGCCTAAATCAGCATACAAGACAGCTATGTAATAAACTGCTTGCGGAGAATATCACAATCAGAAACATATGTGGTATTTTTATAACTTCAGAAAAAGAACAGATGGAGCGTTGAGCAGAGCATTGTATAGAAGTACTGACAGATCGCAGCTACCAGCAACCTCTGACTTTGTCAATGAAACAATCAAATTCATCTCACAAGTATATAGCGACGAGTTTACTCGTGTAGAGATTAAGCTACCTATCGACCAACTCAAAATTTAAAAGCAGCTGGCGACAACGAAATTAAAGGAGCAATCCTAACAGCAGCATATGCTACTATTCTGATACCTTTTATCCATCATAAATGGAGTGTGGAAAGACGAAAACCCACGATGACAATGGGAAGATGGAATCATTGTTAAAATAATAAAGACACTAATCGGATTGCAACAACTGGCGAATGACTCAATGTCTATCGGTGGGGTACGTTACTACATGGCGATGGATAGATTCAGGATTACGATATATATAATATTGCAGAAAGAACAATCTGGTTTTCAAGGAAAGAGATCTTGTTTCGACCAAATTTTTACATTGTGAACAATTACTGCGAATGTATTCTGTAGAAATGCAATCCCCTTGAATCATTAACTTTATTGATTTTCACAAAAGCTTTCGACAGTTTCAATCGACCGACACTTTGGACAATGTCCCCCAGCTACGGCTTTCTACCAAAGTACATAAACACCATTGCAGTTCTTTAATATGATTTCTAATCCTGTATTCGGGCCACTATCGGCAAAAAACGGATTGGTCTTGCACAAGAACTTGCGGAAAACAAAGCTGCATTATGTTACCTCTGCTATTTGGCATATCAATGGATGGATTATGAGACACTGTGTTATAGTAATTTTGGCATATAATGGACAGATGACACGATTCTAGAGAACCTAGATTACGCAGCTGAGCTGGCTCTTCTGATGTCCGCTCTTAAAGAAGCATACAACAAGTTGGATCGACTATACCGCCTTTCAGAAGAGACTAGACTTCAAAAGATTCAATCCTTTTCTTAAGAAAATGTTGGAGAGTTATGACGTCATGGTACTCCCTAGCTACCATCGTCATAAAGACAAAATGTTGTAATTCTCAACAAACGTAGATACTTTTACAAGCATAATACTTCATAACGACGAAGAACACATTCAGATAAGCGTTTCACACTGTCAGGATACACATATCAGCACAGTTAGTGAAAAATGCGTCGAGAAATACACAGCTTATGACTGATTTATTTTAAAAGTGTGGCGCCATGTTGAACCGAATACATACATTAGTCTTGCCTTCAGAAAACTATTTTTGAATAACACGTATGGTTATACGTTTTCTCCAACGATGAAGAGGTGACCCACTGTTTCACACCTGCTGTGACGATGACGTTGCTAGAAAAATATTGCTCACCAAGTTCGTCTATCATTGACCAGAACAGATGGAAGTCAAAAGTTAGTCAAATCCGACTATACGGTGGGTGGGGTAAGACAGTCCAGTCAAGACCAATAATGCGTTCAGCGGTCTTCAAGCTGGTACGGGACCTGGCATTATCGTGTTACAAAAGACAGGTTGTCGTCTTCTCTGGCCTGACCCTAGAAGTTCGAGCCTTCAGTCAGCGTTTCGATGTAACGACCAAAGTTGATAGTGTGTCCAGGTTCCAGGAAATCAAGAAGGATTGCCTCTTTCCTATCCCAAAAAGACAGTGCATATCTCTTTACCCGTTGGGGGCTGCGTCTTGAAATGTTTCCTTCATGGGGAATCCGTGAACTGCCATTTTGACTTAGGATCGAAATGGTTGCACCACGTCTCATCATCAGTGATGATGCAATTCAGGAAAATGTAATCTTTATCCTCGTAATGGCAAGGGCCCATGACACAGTTCTTGGTGTTCCTGTGTGAGCATTCGTGAAACCCATCTGGCGCAAACTTTGTGTAATATTCCTACGTTGCCACCATCGTTTCCAAAGCAATAAAGCCGATATCCAACTGGGTAGACTAGTTCCCTGGTCGTAATTCTCCGATTTGTGTGGATGCAATGATTGAGATGGTCTTCATTGCGTGGTGTGACAGCATTGCATGGCCGCCCGGAACGAGGCTTGTTCTTCATGTTGCTCTCGCCACTGCTGGACGCCCAACCAACCACGTCACTGTGCTGGCATCCACTGGTTGGTCTCTGTAAACGTTAAGCAAACGTCGATGAATGTCAACTGCAACAACCTGTCCGCATGGTGGAATTCAATAACGCACCTCTGTGTATAACGCACCTCTGTGTATAACGCACCTCTGTGTATAACGCACCTCTGTGTATAACGCACCTCTGTGTATAACGCACCTCTGTGTATAACGCACTTCTGTGTATAACGCACTTCTGTGTATAACGCACCTCTGTGTATAACGCACCTCTGTGTATAACGCACTTCCATGACATACGCCATTTTGTCAGACTGCACCCCCACTGCCACCCGTCAGACGAAAACAAAATATTACGGAAATTGGCGGAAAGGTTCACACTTTACTGACATATACTAGGGTTTCTTAATAAAATAGGAGGCACAAGTTACTGAGCGCCCGTCGTAAATACGATTATATGTATACATATGGGGAACTGAGATGCTAGTCAGCTCAGACACAATATACTGACCAAGACCACTATTTTTCTTCAATGTAGCGTTCCCTGGAAACCGACTGTTTTCATGGCATTCTGACTAATGAGATGTGATCCCTGTAGTAGTGAGCGTCACGCAGATGATGCCACGAACAGATCAACCGCCTGAAGGATCGCGATAAACTGTCATCAGCAATTCTCGGTATGTGAGGAAAGCTACTACAAACTTGCCATTTAACCATTAAGCGCCTTTTTTCAGGGCGCACAAAACGGTAAACTCATTCATTGTGGGCATTGAACAGCAACACCATATATATGTATATTTTTTGTTGTTGTTTTGTTTTTTGCGTTCGCCTTATTTATTTATTCCCCAAGGCGGTGTGCATTGCATTGTGGTTTATATTTTGCGCCCGTTGGCCCAGTGCATCCGACTTCAGCATTTATTTTATGTAAGGGTCTGTTTCCTCCTACATTTTGTAAGGGTTTGTTTCCCCGGGGTAACAGCCAGTGCTGTGATGGGGATCGAACCCAGCACCTTCGGTTGAGAGCCGTGTCACTTAACCACTAGCCAACGCCGTCCCCATATATGTAAAGAAAGTAAGGAATGAATTGCTTGTTCCTTTCTTGTCTGTCGCTTTGTGTTTTTTTTAATGAATTGAAATCTTTAAATATGCTGGCATTATCCGCAGTTTGTTAGTTTCTTTGGTTTTGAATTCAGAAACCTGATTTATAAGGAACAAGAGGAAACTCCATGACTTGTCATTTTGTGAACAACAACGACAACGGAAAGTATAGTTTGAGGAGACGCCAACGATAGAACACCAAAGAGGACACACGAAAGGTTCTTTAACCAGTGTCTTAGACGAATAGATTGCAGAGTAGACCACGACAATCTACGAGGTATAATTTTAGATTAAACAAATAGAAACTCTGCCCCTTCTCTGCAATTCCCAGACAACGATTAAAATTGACTTCGTTTAGCAGACAGAATAATCCATGCTACGGCTCTATCCGTGGATTAGGAAAAGACAGATTTAGAGTAGGTGCAAGAGAGAGAGAGAGTGAGAGAGAAACAGAGAGAGATTGTGTGTGTGTACAAGAGATATGGAAATAAGAAAAGGAGAAAGAGAGAGAGAGAGATAGAGAGAGAGAGAGAGAGAGAGAGAGAAAGAGATAGAGAAAGATAGAGAGAGAAAAAGTGTGCTTATTCAGACAAAAATAGCTATTCATATAAAGTAAATGTCAGACACGTTAGAACTTTCTATCTTCACTAATAGTAGTAAACGGTAAACGGTCCACGATAGGTTTTTCCCAAACAATATCCATATTTTCAAGGTGTATGGTTTTGGTTAATGAATACTTAAAAAAACACAGTTTGCACAAAAATAAAGTAAATTTGTCGAATTTTCACTTCACTATATTTAAAGCAAAGACAGTCTTATAGCTGACAATGCCGTTGGGGATGAAGTGTTAGAAACGTCACTGTATGAGTTAACAGATCATTAATGAGATGTATTGCAGAGCTCCCTTCCTCGCTGCCTTTGTTTCCTTAACAGTAAGTCAAATAACAATTTACGGAAGGTCAACTGTAGCGTGTTGGTAAAGGGATATGAACACCATTTCTTTTTTTCATTTCTTCCCTCTCTCTCTCTGTACCTCTCTTTATTTCTTTATCTCTTTTTATGCCCCATTTCTGCTCTCTTCCTTTCTCAATTAGGCTTTCTTTTTCTCTTGCACCATACATATCGCCCCTCTCTCTCTCTCTCTCTCTCTCTCTCTCTCTATATATATATATATATATATATATATATATATATATATATATATATATATATAAATATATATATATACAATCTCCCTCTTATTCCACCCGCAGTGAAAACATCTTATTATATTTTGTATTCTTGTATCAGATGTTGGGTAATACGTCTTGGAACCTCAATGAAACCAAGAGGGCTGTATCAACCAAATCAGGCTGTTGGTCTCTCGGGATATATACATACACAAGTACAGAAACAAATGAACCTATATTTCGTTTTGTTTACTAGCTCTCAGATTTCAATCTCATGAAAACATAAAATGGCATCGTTTATATAGTGAGAACAGGACCGAATATACAGCAGTGAAAGATCTGGCAACATCCAGCGACTCATAGTCGGCTGCTGCCAAAGACGGATGTGTCGGACTAATAGGTGCAAATTTCGCAGTCAAGCTGTAAACTAGCGACACAACGCATGCTAATCTTCAGACTTCATTCTGCTACTTGCAAAGCCCTGTCTAGGGCTTGGTAGCGAGAGATTGAGAACGAACTCAGCAGAAGAAGAAGATAGCTGGCTGAATGCGACAAAGTCAGCGAACCAGTCCTGGCCAAGACACTTTTGTGCCCCCAAGTGACGGCCCTAGAAACAGACTGTACCCGTGTAGTGGCGCTAAGACCTTCGGATGGAGCAATGGCAGAAAAACTGGTCCCACAAATGATGTGCATACACCGGGTGTGTCGGCTCACATATCGCAGCTTCGCTGTATGTAAACTACGACACGACGGTAGAAAAAACGCAAGAAAAAATTGATTGCATAAACATACTCACCACCCGTGTCGTAGCCGTGCTGAAATGGTAGGACCACTGAAACCTGCCACAAATATCGTCAAATACTACTAGGGCAAGTGGGCAGTAGGTTTAACAACCTCATCATGTAAACACATTGATATATGCACATCCGTCACTGGCAATGGTTGGATGCATGCTATATGTAAAGGGATGTTGGCTCCATGCTTTATTTGAATCAAAAAGTCTAATAAACCAATCAGTCATTCAGTCGGTGAGTGAATCAAATATACTGACCAATATGGTTTATATTATCTGCATCCCAGCATTAACAAACACAACATGAAAAGTATTCATGGCGTCGCTCCACAATGTTCACAAAAATCTAACAATTATCCAACTTCTGGATCTCTCCAAACCCAACCCCTGTTGCAGGTTCCAGCTTTCTCTCTCTCTCTCTCTCTCTCTCTCTCTCTCTCTCTCTCTCTCTCTCACTGTGTTTCATACCTTGATTCGCTCACGTCATGACAGCACGTGTAAAATGTCGCGGCTGATCGATGCTAAACAATGGACTCGATTCTAAAAGTGTGTTTCATTTGGCAATGCCAGTTGACGTTATAACTCTGGTTGTTCTTACTTACCGACCTAGCGATCACGATCACACACTAGAATGAGGCTTTCACAAAGTCATATAAATGGACATTAGATAGCATTAACTCAGTTTTGATGGCGCACATGATAAAAAATATATAAACACGTGCATAATAAAGATGATTCGGTCGAAACGAAGTCTTCACATTACTATACTTTTCTAACGCGGCTCTCAAATTAAGATCAGCATTGCAACATCCAATGATTGTTTTAATTGTGCATCCTAGCTGGCATTTTCCAATATATCGTTTCCTCGTATTTTCTCATTTATAATGTTTATACGTTGATATGTATGGTTCAAATAGCGTGATGGAACAGAAACAAAAGAGAAACTTACATAAGAAGAACAAGTCTGAGTTTGACATAAACATAAAGAAAACAATGACTTTTGTATTTGAAAAAGTGACAAGAAAACACGTTTGCAGATACCAATAAAAGATCAACCGCTGGAACATGTACAGAGTTTCTCCAATCTAGTTAGGTCAAAAAATAACGGAAGACGGCGGCTTGGAAAACATAATCAGAAGGAGAATATATATGGCCACGATGGATTCACCAAACACATGCTGATTTCCAAACAGATAAACCATAATTTGGAGATAGAAGTTGTTAAATGTTAAATATACTTTATGGCGCAGAAACACGAATACTGAATAAAAAGTTGGAAAAGAGTATCAGCTTCTGAAATGAATCCCCCTGCTCTGCGTATTGCACCAAGTGGTTCAAACTCCATCCCATGTGGGACAGTTCCAGCTGGATCATGGGCGTTTAGGGCAGGGGAGATTAGGCTGGCGACCCTGGGAACAAAGGTTGCCTGAGTGTGGGCCAAGGTCTACCACCCTCTCGACACTAGGTCGACAAAGAAAGCGAGGGTTTTAGGTGGAAGAATTTGTCTGGCACGGGCATGAATGGGAGAGGGGGTGGGGTCGGAGCTGAGGTTGGGGCTCAAGCTTTCCGAATTAGCGTAGTGGGGGTGATAGTCAGATGCCGCCACGACACGCTACACCATTTAGAATGACAGTGACTCGTTGATATTCATACAAAAAGAACTAGTTGATGTAGTTTCCGAATTAGAGGACTTGCTTAGTCAGCCATAACGTTGTTTGAGGCTATAAAATACTCTGCAAAGATGAACTCAGACAAACTGACTGGGAGAGAGACTGACTAGGAGAGTGACTGAGAGGCTGTCAGGCGTCAGTCAGAGTGAGTTTGCAGGGTAACTGTACTAGCATACACCTCGAGTATTGGCCAGTCGCTCTATAGGTGTTTATGTTAGACACCCTGTGAACAGTAAGAGATCTAAATGTGTGTCGTACGTGCAGGACACATAGTGAACGATAAGTGATCTAATTACATATGAATTTACAGATCCGTGTGAATAAACGAAGGGATCTAAGTATTTGTAAATGCACAGATCGGCTGATGGTAAATGATCTGATAACAATTGTGAATGTACAGATCGCCGAAGGACGAGATCTGAATGTGTGTGGTATGTGCAAGACACTTTGGGAACGATGTATGTTCTGATTACATGTGTATGCACCGATCGACTGAGTATGTGACCATAAGTGAGTAAATGATCCGACTATAAGTGACGTGATCTAATTACATATGAATGCACATATTGCCTGAGCATACGTAAACCAATTTAATGTAGATGTACAGATCACCTGACTGAAGGTGATCTGATTCTGTGTGATGGAACAGAACAACTGAGAATGTAATCCGATCGTTAGGACGAGTTGGTGATTGTGTTTTGGGTGTGCAGATAGCGAAGAGCAGCGGCAAGAATCTGGTTTATGTAGCTTGAGGGAACCAACAAAAGCTAGTGCTTAAAAACTCTCTATGTAGTTCAATTTATATGTATATATATATATATATATATATATATATATATATATATATATATATATATATATATATATATATTTATAAATATATATATATACATATATATATAATGCTTATTTAGTTTAGTTGTATTTTCTCCTTTTTGTAGCTAAAAATCTTTTTGAAGATGTTCATGTTATTAAATCATGAAATGTTTGCTGGATAGTGTTTAATGTGTTCTTTATTGTGTGAAGTCGTGTCATGGTGTAGATACATGTTGTAACTCTTTATGTAAGTAACTACTCATGTAAGTAACTACTCAGCTTAACCTAGCCTCTACCTTATGGTGGTTTGTCAGCAACGAAGGTACCCATTGTAAAGTCACCTTCCGCTAATTCAGTTTCTAACTAACCACCATTTGAACTGTCCTAAGTGACACATCGACTTACTCAGCTAGCGAACGTTAGCTCCGGCGACGGTTCCCACGAATTGCTGCATCAATTGTGTCGATGACATCTTCTGACGCAACAATATGCGCCTAACCTGGTCTTTGCAGATATTTCGTTAACTCACGTCCTTCTTTAAACATCGCTGTCCAGTTGGTCACTGTTGTCTTCGACATACTTTTGACACCATACACTGCCTGCATTCTGCGATGAATGTCAACTGGTCGACATCCTTTAGATGTTATAAGCCGAATCACCGCTCGCTGATCAACTCTGGACGGATTGCGTATGTTTTCTGCTGAAGAAACTATGAGTAGGAGAATAATACAATTTTGCAAACTTGACGGTTGGTATGTGCTGTATTCACGAGAAGTGACGTCATCATGCGCGTTGTACGTATGCTCACTTGAGAAGATTGAGTCGCATTTCTTGGAAAGAGAAGAAAACAAACGTGTTTGTGGTATTGAAAATGTTATGAGAGGTGGCGTTCGGGGTAGCTTGGAAAGACAATTCTTGACTGAAATAAAATTTCGACAGTCAAATTATTTTGACCACACAGCAAGACATACATCCTTGTTGAAGACCATTCCAGAGGTTAGGCTGAAAGTCAGTCGTCAGAGAGGCAGAAAAAGTTATAAATGGATGGATAACATCAGGTGATGGGCTAGACACAGCTTGTCACATTCCAGCAGTGGTTGGAGATCCAAATCTGTCACATTGCATCATTCCAGCAGTGGTTAGAGTTCAGTGGAGATCCAACACAGCCGACCCTCGTATGTGGAAATGGCACTTGAACTGAACTGAAGTGAATGTTACGACCCAAAAAAGTATCCATCGTTAACATTGTACAATACACTTAAGACCTAATACATCATTGAGGTTATGACCAACACATAACTATGAGATAGAATTAGCTACAAGATCCATGGTATATTTGAACCAAACCTATCCATTTTCTTTATATAATTAGCTACAAGATGTATGGTGTGTGTGACCTACACCTTCCCATGTCCTTTATATAATTAGCTGCAAGATTCGTGGTGTATCTTAACCACACCTATACATGCCCTTATACACTTTACTTTAATCTGTAATGTCGCACAGCATCGACTTTTGTTTCTTATTTATTCTTTTCATTTATAACATTATTTTCTTCTGATATGTTGACCGTCTACTGTTCCTTCCATTATGGTTTTCAGAAAGATGTAATGACTTGTACATTGAACAAATAGTTTTTAACTGTTTCTTCCTCTCACTTCCCCCTCACATGTTGTTTTACATTCCAGTTCTTTAATTCATTTATATTCTTCTACTTCTGCGAGATGCGTCACATTCTTATGAATATACGCATTTCTTCTTCTTCTTCTTCTGCGTACACAGTCAGACAGTAACCATTATTTTCTCGAAAAAAGCGGCGGTCATCCTGAGACTCTCGCCACTACCATAGAGCTTGTCTTGCAGTTCCACTGGCAATGGCCACATCTGCTCTCTCTGATCCTCGTATGTCGGGCAGTTCTGCAGCAGATGTTCAGTGGTCATTTTACCAGTACCGCACGGGCATTCGTCGGTACACCCTATCTTCAATTTGTTGAAGAGGTGGTACCTCAGTCTGTTGTGGCCAGTGCGAAGTCTGAAGACAACGACCTGCTCTCTTCGGTTCAACTGGTAATAGGCATCGTTTTTGGTGTAACCAGTATGTTCGGTTTCCCATTTGGACATGTACCTGGCTTTGATAAGCCGTTTTGACTCTTCGTACGTCATACTGGTATCTATTTGTGGTAGCCTTGCACCTTCTTTTGCCAGTCTGTCTGCCTCCTCGTTGCCTTGGATGTTGCAGTGTGACGGAACCCACTGTACCACTACCCTTTTTGGTGCGGACTGTTGGCACAGTTTGCAGAGTGCTGCTCTTAAGTCATTAAGCTCAGTGTTTTTCTGGCTTTTTAGCGCTGTGACTACTTCGAGAGCATCTGTCAGCAGGACTATATGGCTCTCATTTTCACTGTGTGTTACCATTTCTTCCACTGCCGCCCTCAGTGCCTCTGCCTCTGCTCTGAAATTGCTCGTGTACTTACCAGTAGCGAATGACAGTGTTATTTTTCTGCCATTTGGTAGGTTCAGGAATGCTCCTGCCCCTCCGTTCTGTGTAGTGTTTGTTACAGAACCGTCGGTGTATGCATGGGTCCAGTCCATGCTTGGGTAGCTTTTCGTTATGAAGCTTAAGGTAGTGTCTCTCCTTTCTTTTTCGGTCTGGCAGTTTTTGTTTGCAATACCTGGTATATTTTCTACCACCTCTGGAAATATATCCTGCCTCCAAGTAGGTTTTCGTACAGTAGTGATGGGTTTTGGTGTTGTTAGTGCGTTTATGGGATCTTCGTGCATCTTTGCTTTGGCTATTTCTGCAAAGTTTCTCCGCTTTAGTTTCCCAGTTCCCAAATTGTTTAGCCTCTGGTACATTGGATGGTCCGTCAGTCTTCGGAGTTTCTCTGACTGCAGCTGGGCTCTGCAGTCTCTTCTGTCGGTCATGGATTGCAGTTTTGTAATCTTTTCAAGTTCTACAATTGGCGTTGACTTCATGCCACCAGTTATGATTCTCATGGCTTGGTTTTGAAGTTTGTTAACTTTATCGAAGTTCGCCTTCGCTGCTGTTGTCCATGCCGCGATGCCATACTCGAGAACTGGTCTCACTCTTCCAGTGTACAGTTTCTTTAGTATGCCTTCGTCTGCTCCCCAGCTTGTGCCAGCAAGTTTCCTCATGATCGCCATTCTTTCTCTGGCTTTCATTGGGTTTCTCTCAATCTGACTTTTCCATGTCATGCGCCGATCAAATGTGACTCCCAGATAGGTTGGGTTGTCGTTTGGCTGCATGATTTTGCCATTTAGGCTTAATTTGGTACTTTGGGGTTTTAATGAGAGCGAGAATATTGTGCACGTGGTTTTCTCCTCGTTTATTTTGACCAGCCATGAGTTCGCCCACTCTTCCAGCGATGTTAGGGCCGTTTGCATCCGATTTCTTGCTATGGTGAGATTCTTTTCAGAGGTCCACATAGCCAGATCGTCTGCAAACATTGAGCTATGGACTCTTCTTGGTATATTCTCTGTAATATCGTTTATATATACCAGGAAGAGTGTGGGTGACAGTACTCCCCCTTGGGGTACTCCCTGCTCGAGTGTCACCTTTTTGCTCATCTGCCCTTGTACTTGGACTCTGGCCGTTCTTTGTTTGAGGTAGTGGTTGATCCACTTGTACATCTTCCCACAAACATCACTTCTTCTTAGCTTGACTCTAAGTCCATCCTTCCAGACTTTGTCAAATGCCTTTTCCAGATCCACCCAAACAGCTACTGTGTGTTTCTGTGCCTGGTAGGCATCTTCTATCTCCTGGGCTATGAGGATGACCTGGTCCTCAGTGGATCTGTGCTGTCTAAAGCCGGCTTGCTGTGGAATTAGTATTCGTTTTTCTTCCAGATGCCACATCAGTCTGGTGTTTATCATCCGTTCCATCAGCTTGCCGACACAGCTCAGTAGGCTTATGGGCCTGTATCCATTCGGATCTGTTTTGTCCTTTCCTGTTTTTGGTACTGGTACCAGTATTGCATCTTTCCATGCCTGGGGTACAATACCCCTTTTCCAGCTTTGGTTCAGGACTGATAGTAGTTTTTCCTTCGCTGTTTGGCCCAGCCCCATCAGCATTTCGTTTGTTATCCCGTCTTTTCCGGGAGATTTCCTTCTCTTTAGTGTTCTCATAGCCTCTTCCATTTCGCGCATTGTTAGTTTGGCCATCATGTGCTCTTCAGGAGCCGTATTTATGTTTTCGTGCCCCTTTAGCTCTTCGCTAATGTCTATATGCTTATCTGCAGGGACCTCGATGTGGTTTGCTCTGGCATAGTGATCGACAAAGGCGTTTGCGGCTTTCTTACCTGTGATCAAGTTCTCGCCTTGCTTGATAGTAATTTGTTTATTTGACGGGGTTTCGTCGTTCATGGCTCTGACTAGCTTCCATAGCTTGTTCCCTTCTTTGTCCAGGTTTAAACTTTCCGTTTTATTTTTCCAACTTTCTCTTGCTGTTTGCTTCAGAGTGTGTTTGTACTTCGCCGCGGCGGCTTTGAGGGCGATGTTTGCCTCCACGGATTTTTCTCGTTCTGCCATGTTCCTAGCATTTGTTACTGCATCTTCCACTTTCTGTAACTCATCATTCCAGTAGGGCTTATAGTTTTTCCTAGCTCCTCTTGGGATGGTTTCAGTGGCGGCTTGCATTATTGCCTTGCTTAGGCTCTCTACCATGGGCTTCATTTTGGTGTTTCGTGTGTTGATGGTTTCACACAGCCCATCTGTCAGGATTGCAAATCTGTCCCAGTCGGCTCGTTTGTAATTCCAACGTGGGAGCGGTTTTGTTTCCTGTGGGCCTACTTCCATGTCAATGGTTAGCCTGATCGGCCTGTGGTCGCTACCTGCCAGTTGGTTTAGCACCTGGCGGTCTATTTTATAGTGTATGTCCTGTGTGGAGAAGGCCAAATCTGGAGTCGAGGTGGTATGCCATGTTCTTGAATAGAAGCTAGGGCTATCCTCCGGCCTATTGATTAGGGAGAGATTTGCATCTATCTCCCAATCTTCCACTTCGTCACCTCTGCTGTCTGTGTCAGAGTATCCCCATCTCTCCGAGTGGCTGTTGAAATCTCCAACCACTATGCAGTTGGAGTCTCTGACCTCCATACTCGAGAGCGATAGGTCTCTGTTTGGTGGTCCGTACAGATTGAAAATGCGGAGCTTCGTCTCTTGAGCCATTATGTCAACTCCTACAATTTCTGCTTGTCCGGTGTGATTGACAGGTACCGCGCTACTCGGTATGCTGTTTCTGGTCAGTATCAGGACCCCTCCTTTGTGGCCTTCTCTATCTAGACGGAAAGTCTGGTATCCTCTGATTGAGAATTTATGGTTTTTGTTGAGGTGCGTTTCCTGGATACATGCCACGTCAATCTTACCTTCATGCAGGTGATGTGTTAGGGAAAGTTTTTTGTTAATGACTCCCTCCGCATTCCACTGTAATATTCTGAGGGTCTTGAGGTTTTGGCCAATAGTCGTTTCCCCATAGCCATGTGCCTTGACTCCACGACACATGGGTGGGTGACCACCAGTAGTCAAGGGTGGGCCCCTTCGAGGCGTGGGGCCCGGCGCTATCGCTGCCTGGCGGGTCTCCTCAGGATGAGCGCCATACGTTTTTCGAATAGGTTGTGCTGCCATCATACTGTGATTTACGTTGCACTGTTTTGTTAGGCTTGCGGCCCCGTGCATCCGATTTCAACAGGCGTTTCTGTAGGGATG
This sequence comes from Ariolimax columbianus, assembly GCA_036924085.1. NCBI lineage: Eukaryota > Metazoa > Mollusca > Gastropoda > Stylommatophora > Arionidae > Ariolimax > Ariolimax columbianus. Next base: position 22,836,904 of record JAVGWX010000006.1, read on the forward strand.
CCCTCCTTAGCCTTTGGCTGTCCCCAGCCTATCTGCAAGGCAGCAGTTGTTTACGATCAGAGTTTTCTCTCCTATGGAAGTTGTCTTTCCAGACTATCGAGTCTTCACTACTCGTGTCTATAGGGTGCAATGATGGTATGTGATATATGAGATGGACTGGTTTACCCGGAAGAGAGGCAGTCCAGTGTGTCTGTATCCCAGGATCGTCACGTCCTGCCAGAAACGTAGCATTTGCATGTGAGTGGGGTATCTCTTTTTCCCTTTATTTTCTTGGCTTCTATGCAGGGATGGTACGCCTAGCATTCCCCGCCACCTGGGGTGTTGACACAGTGGGGCAGGTGTGCAATGTCCGCTGGTCTGCATCTCTTCTGCGTCCAGCATGATAGTTATGGCTGATAACGTACAGAGGTAGATATCGTAACTGGAGTGCATTTAGCCAGAGGACAAGCCTGGTAATGTCACAGAGATGTTGATCGCCTGGTGTGCGGACAACTCTCATGGTCAGTGGTTGAGTCTTGACAGTTCACAGTGTGGTGGCTGCTCTACTGTTTTCGACACCCCGACCAGGTTCTAAGTCTTTGGTTGGTGTTTTTCGCACCCCATCGCCGTATAGGGTGAGTATCAAGCAGTTTTCCGCCCGCTTTGATTTGCGGGCGGCAAGGACCTCTTACTGTGGCTCTACCTGATAGGGCTGGGGCGCAAGCCCCAGGTCCCGAGCATGTAGGAGCCTCCCATTGCAGTGGTGCTGAGATTTTGGGCGGGATTGCGGCTTTCAAGGGTTCGGCCGTAATCCCCCACATGGTAGCCTCGCGCCCTTGGCTTATCAGCCTGGTACGTGAACCAAAGTGTCTGCGGCTCCTCTCGATTTGAGCTGGTTTTCCGTAGCAACGCCCTGTCATTTGTAGGGTAAAACTGACCTGTCTTCAGATCTATTTCCAGCACCCGTTCACTATTTGGTCAGACGAATTTATTGAGGGCTTTTGTTTGTCAATGACCAGGTATTTGAAATCTGCGGAGTTAAACACGATTTCCGTAGCGTTCTTTCATTTGAGCTGACTTGTCGTCCGTGAGTCTAATACCAGCGTACGTTCATTATTAGACCCAAACGGCAGCGCTCTCAATTTGTCAGTTGTTCTACAGCATTGGCGTGTTCAGTCAAATTAAGCCGCAGGTTCCACACCTGGTGGTGCCCTTTCGTCAATTCCCTTAGCGAGATAGTCAAGTTTCTTAAAGGGTAGCCCCAAAGATTTTCGAGGGTCTAATTCCAGCACATGTTCTCTATTAGACCCCACTAAGGTGTACTTTTTGATAGTCATTCTGCAGTATTGGCGTGGTAAGTTAACTTAGGTCTCAGGCTCCACTCATGATAGTGCTCTTCCGTCAATTCCTTTATCAAACACTGGATGCAGACAAAACCGAGCCACAGGGGACATAACCCCAGATTTCTGGGGGTCTAAGTCCAGCACCAGTTCCATATTAGACTCCAGAAGAGTGGTCTCGGCATGTCAATCATTTCAGTGTTGGCCGTGTTGAGTCAAATTAAGCCGCAGGCTCCACTCCTGGTGGTGCCCTTCCGTCAATTCCTTTAAGTTTCAGCTTTGCAACCATACTTCCCCCGGAACCCAAACACTTTGGTTTCCCGGAAGCTGCCCGCAGAGTCATCGAAGCAACTCCTGCGGATCGCTAGTCGGCATCGTTTATGGTCAGAACTACGACGGTATCTGATCGTCTTCGCGCCTCTGACTTTCGTTCTTGATTAATGAAAACATTCTTGACAAATGCTTTCGCAGTAGCTCGTCTTGCGGCGATCCAAGAATTTCACCTCTAACGCCGCAATACGAATGCCCCCGTTTGTCCCTGTTAATCATTACCTCCAGTTCCGAAAACCAACAAAATAGAACCGAGGTCCTATTCCATTATTCCATGCACCATTATTCAGGCAGCCGAGGCCTGCTTTGAACACTCTAATTTTTTCAAAGTAAACGCGCCGGCCACCCAGGACGCTCAGCGAAGAGCACCCGTGGGAGAGAGCCGGCAGACGGTAGGGCAGGAGACAACGGGCAGTGAACCGGCGCGAGCCGGACCGCCCGCCTGCGCCTGAGATCCAACTACGAGCTTTTTAACTGCAACAACTTTAATATACGCTATTGGAGCTGGAATTACCGCGGCTGCTGGCACCAGACTTGCCCTCCAATAGATCCTCGTTAAAGGGTTTAAAGTGTACTCATTCCAATTACGGGGCCTCGAAAGAGTCCCGTATTGTTATTTTTCGTCACTACCTCCCCGTGCCGGGAGTGGGTAAGTTGCGCGCATGCTGCCTATACGCATTTAAACAGCTATTATTTCTCTTCTCATTTTCTGCGTTCGATATCCACAAGACTTCGCCATACACTCATGAAATGAATCCGCAAAACTTGTAATGCTCGAGTTAATTGTATGACGTTATTATCTGTCTAATGTTAGTGAAAACAACTTCTGTCACCCTCATTCTGTTCATGATCTCCGTTGTACATCTTACATTCTCATTTATTACATTTCTACGACATTAGAAACTTTGTACCTGTTTTAAAGTACCATCGCTTAATTATAACTGCGTTCTTGTCTGCTTTGCCAATTTTCATATTTCCGTTTCTCCCCTCTACCCATATTCTTGGCTAGTATTCGCTATTTGATTCACTTCAGACAATTCTTGTTCATTTTCAACTATCACACTGCTCAAGAATTTATTAATTTATAATTGACTATTCATTCTGTTTACATGATCGGTGTTTCCCTAAAATTATTGCTGCTGCTTCACATGTGAAAACGTATAGATTGATGGGTTTTCATTGAATTTCCAGGTATGCTTCTGGTACTTATTATCTCACACAATGATAGTTACTTAGTAGCCCATCGCAGGCAATGATGGCGACATCATCATACGGTTCTGTCTTGATGATGTAACCTGTGCTGGTCATCATCCTCACTCTCTCGTCCCGAACTACCTGGACCAGTGGCAAGACCTACGTCAAGACGACTGTAGTATGCAGGCACTCTGGTCACACCTCTCTTGAGATGAAGGTTCGCTTGAAACGTGGGATTTAATAGCCCACCGTTTCGGTTCATCGGTTAGAGAGGCGAGTGTCCTACCTCTAGACCACTGGGACTCCAATGATCTCATAATAATAGTATTTACATTGTGATTCACATGACACATATTGGAGGACAGCAGGTTCGCAAATCTTAAACCTAGACTCCTAAAAGGTAAACGACTCTCCAACTCATGACATTACATATTCCATCATATACGCAGCTCAGACGCCTACTCGGTGGCACACATAGCCATATCTTCCCTCATGGATAGACAAGCGAATAACTAGATTTCGACGAGATCAGAAGAAGAAGATCAAGAACCCTTATGTAACCCTTAAATGTCGCCTTAAGACAAAACTTCACACAACTCTTTATTGCCTGGTCACATTACGACTTCAGAAACGGAATATTGGCATCGATTATCCGTACCTGCACTCTGTTGCAATACACACAGCAAAAGCATGAAACAATGATCTCGATACCCAAAGTCATGCCGAAGGAAATATTAACCAATCGGCCAGACACAAGTACAAAAACAACTGCCTAGGTTACGACCAAAATGTCTTCGTCAGTCAAATGTCAACCCAACTGAGCATAACTAGTGACTATATGCTAAAATAATGAACAGGAACACAGAAATGAAACTTGTATGGCAGGCTGGTCCTAATATAGATGAAAGACTTTACGGCAATAAATTTCTGGAAGCTCACAGCATGTATCACCAGCAGTCATGTCTACTAATGTACTCACCCTAAGTGTGACGTCCATTAGTTGATGTTAGACAACCATATTTATCATCTCATCCATGTTGCAGGCTCACTAGAAAACATTCCACGAACAAGGTGAGGAATCTGTCACAAACATCCACCAGCCTCATACTTGTGTCACTGAACCCAATAAAACAACATATTAAACATTGCACAGACCGTCAAGAACTCTGAACAGACCGTAATATAGATTGTGATCAACCAGGACAGCAGATTCTTAAAGTCCGGGTCCCTGCCTCGAGTGTATGCTCCCCCTTTCCTTGCTTCCCTTTAACGATCCCATTCTCAGATCCTTCCTCTTTCAACAGCCTGCGCCACGGCTCCTCCTTTCCCACCGTGCACTTTTCAAATTATTTCTTCAGGAGTGACATTCTGTGTGAATCATCTATGGAGATCAGTTTGCGTCTGCTTTCACAAAATGGTCAGTTGTGTGTGCCAATGTTAATGCATATGTTTTCAGCTGAATATAAATGTTTACAGCACACATGCTCTCACATACTTACATAAGGTTGTTACATGGCAGACATTGCAGTCGAGGTTGAAGTGTGATGGAGTCATTAGTATATACAGGCTTAGCTAGGCCTTTTTACCTTGCCTTCCCTAAATTTTAGTAGGGTACCTGTTTAGAGCGTAGTAGACTATAACCATTGTCCTACTGGGAACAAATCCTATATCCTGCTGCAACAGGCAACCGCTCTAACCACTCTGCCAGCTTGATGTCCAGACACGCACACATACATATTTAATTATAATAAAATATCTTTGTACATTAATGTTTCTTTTAATTAGTATGTTTGTTTGTTTTTGGTTTTTTTTGGTGTTTTTTTTGGGGGGGAGGGGGGGGGGGTCTCTATGCCGAAGTGGTCAAGCCGTTTGCCTCGTTCTGACGGTCGGGGGTTCGAATTCGAACTGCAAAGGTCGGTTCATAATGTCAATTTTTCAGGAGATCCCTGTGTTCATCGCTGGAGATCCCTGGGTTCATCGCTGGAGATCCCTGGGTTCATCGCTGAAGATTCCTGGATTCATCGCTGAAGCTGCGGATTTCGTGCTCAATGATTGAATGAGGTAACAAACTCACCTTCACAACTCAGTAATACAGACACATTGAAGTACTAATTTATGCTGAAATAAAGATACCTTACGAGGATAGGGCCAACTCAGACAATCTCACAACCAGTCTCAGGATTGACCAGCCTGAGGATAGTGTCAACTGGAGAGACATGTTCAGACAACCTTACAACCAGTCTTAGGACTGACCAGCCTGAGGATAGTGTCAACTGGAGAGACATTCTCAGACAACCTTACAACAAGTCTCAGGCCTAGTCAACCAGAGGATAGAGTCAAATGGAGAGACATGTTCAGACAACCTTACAACCAGTCTCAGAACTGACCAGCCAGACGATAAGGTAAACTGAAGAGAAGTGCTCAGACAACTTTACAAGCAATTTTAGGAACGGACTATACAGAGGATAAGGTAAACTTAAGAGAAGTGCTCAGACAACATTACAAGCAGTTTTAGGAACGGACTATCCAGAGGACAGTCAATTAGATCAACCAGATGATGGTGCTGAGTGACTTGAGCCACTGCTTCCTGTTACGACCTCTGTAGGCTTAGACTCCACCTGTTAAACAGAAACACACTTGTACACACATACGTGTGCTCGCCTGGCGAGAATGGCCACAATCTAACATGCATTCTCCAAGTACATCGACTAGATGAGAGAAACAAGGCGATGGACACAATCTAGCACGTATTCTCCAAGTACATCGACTAGATGAGAGAAACAAGGCGATGGACACAATCTAGCACGTATTCTCCAAGTACATCGACTAGATGAGAGAAACAAGGCGATGGACACAATCTAGCACGTATTCTCCAAGTACATCGACTAGATGAGAGAAACAAGGCGATGGACACAATCTAGCACGTATTCTCCAAGTACATCGACTACACGAGAGAAACAGGATGATGGACACAATATAACACGTATTCTCCAAGTGTATCGACTACACGAGAGAAACAGGGTGCCATCTGTGAAGTTACGAGAGATCCTTGTGATCGCTTTCTTTATAATGGAATTATATGCGGTTATTTTAAGAATAAGACGTTGGACTGTTTTAATTTAAAATAACTGCATTATAATATTTGCAGCCACCATCTATATGCAGTTTAATTGTAGCTTTTCTCTAAATCGAGGCGACCAAAGAAGGTTGTGATTGGGGCGAGCAAATTTATCATATTGAGCTAATTGATTCAGAATACTGCAAGATCTTTGATGTAAATATTTTGTAAGAGATCACGTACATTAATTGCTCTTTGATTTCCTTAGAGCAATAAAATAACAAGAACATAAATTCAAATAAAGTACACTTTCGTATTTGTAGATCTTGCTAGATTGTTGCTTTATATAAAATGTGACAAGTCTGTCAAATATATTTGAAACTGAATTATTGTGGAAATAGAGTTCCATACATTCACATGCACGCCCCATCGCCTGGAGTAAATATCGATCTGCTAACTAGACTGATCATCGACTTTTCCCCTACATTCGATCCTCTAGCAGAAGCGACTGAGCGAAATAAAGATTGAGAGAAAGAGCAGAAGGATGAGAGTTAGATTTCTAGAAGGGCTATCTCAGTCATGATTTGTCATTAGTCAGGAATTGTATCTCACTTAAGTCAGGTATATTGACTTCTATTCTCTCTTCTGTAAGAGATCGCAGATTATATAAAAACTCATGTGTGTGTCTGTCTGTATTTGAATATGTCTGTGCATGTGATTCTATTTTTTGATCTGAAAGATTACGTCAAAGAAACGTAATCGTGTGTGTGTGTGTGTTTGAGATGTATGTGCATTTTATTACACTGTCTGTCCTGTAAAACGCCAACCGTTATATAATGTCAGCGTGTAAAATATTTTACAGTTTGTCATTTAAGAGGCCACATATTTTATCATGTCAGTGTGCAAGATGTTTCATATTTGTCATATCCGAGTAAACCGATTATATCATGTCAGCGTGTAAGATGTTTTATGTTTGTCATATTAGAGTAGACTGATTATATTTTGTCATCGCGAAAGATATGTTATGTTTGTCATATAAGAGTAGACTGATTATATCATGTCAGTGTGTAAGAGTTTTTACGGTATGTCATGTTAAGAAAGACTAACGTCTGGTCAGGCAAAATATACTGATCAGACATGATAGTCAGGGTCAGGCAAAATATACTGGCCAAGACTCTCACCTCGGCATACTCGTATCCCTCCCTGAAAACGAGCTGCATTCATGGCAGCCTGGCTACCGAGGGAGATGGATGTACGTGATCCCCGTAGTAGTGCGCAACATGCAGACGAAGTAAAGCATAGCACAACCAAATGGAGGTCCCCAGTCCACCTTCATCAGTATGCTCGGGATGTGAGGAAAGCTACTGCAACCCGCCACTTAACGTTTTTTTCAGGGAGCAAAACAGAATAACCTACTCATTGTGGGCATTCGCGAACAACAACTGTATGTCATTTAATAGTTGACCAATTATATCATGTCTGCTTGTAAGAGTTTTACCGTATGTCATGTAATAGACCACCGATTACATCATACCTGCCTGTAGGAGATTTGAATTTCTATGATGTAAGAGATAACACGTTATATTTTGTTTGCGTATGTGTCATTTAATTATATGTGCTGTATGAGACGAGATATACTATTTAGTCTGTTTAAGAAGTTATGTATTCTGAACTGCAAAAACCTACTTACAGGTGTACTCAGCTACACAGCTGGCTCGGTTCTGTAGATTGAATCGTACTTTTAAAACAAATTTCTGAATTTTGTACTTGTCAGTACATTGAGAAGCCTAAAAACATGCATACATTATCATTTATTAAATGTACAACAACGCTAGACCTAAAGAAACAATATAAATGTTTAATGAATAAACATGTAGAAACAATTCTGCTTGCTCGACTCAAAATAGTTGAGTCTTTTGCTTATAGTTGCTGACAAATGTACATTTGAATGGGAAGATCTTTATTGTAGGAAGTATGTAGGAGATAGTGGAGATTCATCATCTGAGACTCCAACATTTTCATCAAATCTCTTGGGTGACAAGGAACAGTGTCAAAAAGCAATACAACGTCCAATTCCTTTATCTGCCGCAGGCAGAATTCTCTGACCATTATCTGAAAGTTGAAAAGAACAGCAGTCATCCATATATTTTTGGTTTGATTTGTTGACGTGGAGACTACTTTTTGCAAATTCCTTACGTTTCTTTGAGTTTCTGAGCGATAGACCATCACATACTTCATCTTACATTCACCAGCTGCATTAGTAAATGATAAGAGTGTTAGTCATCCTTTTCGCAGTTTTAAAGCCAAGGGTTCACTTCTCCTTCCATATCAAAAACGATGTTAGATGGCATTGTCTTCCAGTACATGCCAATTTCACCTACATTAAATATGTGTCACTTAATGTCAAATACGAGTCTACAGATAATCTAGTTGTAGATTGTTTGGTCATTCTACATGAAAGTGATTGTTTTAGAGTAGCTGCATTGCATTGACACATTGCAGCATCAGACTGTCATCTGGCATACAACATTTTCCCATTGCTGGGGTAGTCGAGGGGTTTTTAGGCTGAGGACTACAGGCCGCTTCGCCACTGCTGTCGCCACGTCGTGTGCCGGCTATGTTTGCTTATTTCACCCCAGCATAAAAACAACATATGCCATACCGGGAATTCGAACCCCTACCTTCCTTGTCGGCATTTTTTTTTTTTTTCGTTCGCCTTATTTCTCAAATCCCCAAGGCGGTGTGCGTTGCACTGCGTTTTTATATTGCGCCTGTTGGCGCAGTGCATCCGACTTTAGCATGCATTTTATGTAAGGGTCTACTTCCTCCTGCATTTTCTAAGGGTTTGTTTCCCCGGGGTAACGGCCGGTGCTGTGATGGGGATCGAACCCAGCACCTTCTGGTTGTGAGCCGTGTCACTTAACCACTAGGCCACGCCGTCCCCTTGTCGGCATGCAGCCATCGAAAACATTCGGCCACGCGTTACCCTTAGTAAAAAAGCATTAGCATAATAGCTAAATAATCTACATCATTTGTTTCTTTTATATTATATCTAGTTTAGCGTTGTATTTATAATCATAGCCTAAATTGGTAAATACACATAGAACAAAACAACAAGAACAAAACGAAAAAAACAACAACTGTCTTTGTTACGACCAAAGTGTCATCGTTAGGGACACATCATAAGACAGTTCGGAATAATTAGTGGATATGACCTAAAAGGGTACCAAGGAAACAAGAATGAAACTTGTATGACAAGCTGGTTCTAATATAGATGAAAGACGTTACGGCAATTACGAGGCCTGTTCAAATGAAACCGGACCTAACCGCACCAAGTGAACATACGTGCGATGCATATGGTGACGTCACTTCTGATGTCAACAACACATACCAACCGTCCAGCTTGCACAAATTCATTATCCTCCGACTCATAGTTTCCTCAGCAGACCGTTGAACGCGAGTGTGATACGGAATCCGCGAGCTGTGATTCGGTTTCTAACAGCTGAAAGATCTTGACTAATTGACATTCATCGCATAATGCAGGCAATGTATGATGACAAAAGTGTGGCGAACGTAAGCTCCGGCGACAGTCTATTGGAATTCCTGCATCAATTTTGGCGATTGCGTCTTCTGTCGCAACAATATGTACATGACCTAGTCTCGGAACATCTTTCGTTAACTCGCGTCTTTATTTAAACATCGTTGTCCAGTTCTTCGCTGTTGTCTTCGACACACTTTGACATCATACACTGCCCGCATTCTGCGATGAATGTCAAATTTGGTCGGCATCCTTCAGCTGTTAGAAACAGAATCACCGCTCGCTGATCAACTCTGGATGGATTTTGTATCACACCTGCCATTGTTTCATCGGTCTGCTCAGGAAACTATGAGTCCGAGGAAAATAAATGTGTGCTAACGTGACGGTTGATATGTATTGTTTACACCAGAAGTGACGTTTACATGCGCATCGTACGTATGTTCACTTGGTGCAGTTAGGTCCGGTTTCATTTGAACACGCCTCGTATTTGCTGTAGCTTCTATTTCGTCAGCAGTCATGACTAATAATATACTCACTCGAAGTGTGACGTCCATTAGTTGATGTTAGGCAACCATATGTATAACCTCATCCGTAGTACAGGCTCTCTTGAAAACATTCCACGACAAATGGGTGGGATATCCATCGGCCTCATACCGATTTCACTGAATATAGAACAAGTGATTAAACATTGCGTAGTCAGACAAGAACTCTGAACAGAGCGCTCATCCAGACTGTAATATAGATTGTAATCAACCATAACAGCATATTCTGATAGTCCGGCTCCTTGCTTCATACCATCGGTAAGCTCAGTTTTCACTACGCTAAGGACATCAACATATCCAGTATGACCTTGATGGCAGTTGACACAAAATAAGGATGGAGCTAATTGATGTGTTAGAGTGGACACAATACATGGATGGCGCTAACTGATGTGTTAGAGTGGACACAATACATGGATGGCGCTAATTCATGTGTTAGAGTGGACACAATACATGGATGGCGCTAATTCATGTGTTAGAGTGGACACAATACATGGATGGCGCTAATTCATGTGTTAGAGTGGACACAATACATGGATGGCGCTAATTCATGTGTTAGAGTGGACACAATACATGGATGGCGCTAATTCATGTGTTAGAGTGGACACAATACATGTATGGCGCTAATTGATGTGTTAGAGTGGACACAATACATGGATGGCGCTAATTGATGTGTTAGAGTGGACACAATACGTGAAAATACCATTTCGGGAGAGTTGACAAAATAATCGTGCAAGAAAACAGTCAATTTTTGTGTACGAGTCTATACATCCTTCCATCCCACCACTCTCCCTCCACACCGATATCCCTCATGCATCGGCACGACACAGTATACCTAGCTGCTAATTAGTGCCTTAGTACTGAAAGTTAAGGCAACACAGGAGTCTACGTCATACCAACTCTCAGTAGCTCAGATCTCGCACAATGAAGCCTCACACGTATTCCCCGGCAGCAATCAATGTTATAACAGTTTATAAAAAAAAATTTTAAAAATGCATGTCTATGTCTATATTCTAGCTTCACGTTGTAAAAGCACACACTACAATCAATTGAATGTAAGGTCCTACAGTTATTTCACTTCATAAATGATTTTAGCGGATTTTCGTCACGCACTTCAACATCTGAAGCGATATAAACAATCGTACGGACGAACTTTAACATTTTGTTCGTTCAAACTATCATTGCGATGGTATTTCTGTTCCTGAGGTTCGCTGGAAGAGTTTAATAGGCCAGTCGAGTCAAGTTATCTTCCTTGGCAGGCATGACCTGTCGCTCTGAACGCCCATAACCCCTCGTGATGACAGATTCCAAACAGCTTGCAGCTTGCATAGCAGATGGAATTGAGCTGAAGTGCTTCAGATAGGTGCCACGCAGGCTGCCCCGTAGACGACTTCAAGTGGTCCTTTCCCGTCCTTGATTTTTAGGGACAGGTGTAGAGGCTAGTGAGCAGGGACGTCCTGGGAGAGTCCGAAGAAAAAGAGACGGTACATATCAAATGTTGAGGAACTAGTCTTGATTTGTGTTCATCGTGAGACTTCGGCGTTGGTGACTAGGTCTTGTTAAGGCACTTCAAGGTTTGGGGTGCATGTTGAGGGCCACGAGACACTTCCGATGTCTCTGTAAAACAGTGCCAAGCAGTACGAGAGGATTCGAATGACTCAGGATTGATAGAGTTGCAGATTGTCTTCCAGTTAGAGCTTTTACTGGGTTCAGAAATTGTGCAGCGAGTTCATACAGGAGGCCACACAGCCGATAATTCAAGCAATGTTTGAGTTACTGCGAGCTTATTACGGCTATCTACTGCCCAGGTATATCAAATACTTTGTGGAATTCTTCTGCTTTGTCGTTAGTCCTGAAAAGGACGTTGTGACTGTGTTGCAGTCTACAGGGAGAATGTCATATCTACGACTTTCAAGCCGACACATTCTGTTTCTGTTGCCTTTTTTTTAAATATCGGGTTTGCCTATTGTCTTATCCAGAATGCACTAGATTGATTTGATTGTCGTTAATCGTTATTACCGCCACGACTTTCAATTTTGGTCTTTGGTCTTTATGACTGAAGGATAAAAGCTGCAGCAATCGCCATGCAGTGTGCAAGGTAGAAAAACACATCTACTTTACTGAGATTTTTTAAAAACCCGTACCCCTAAAATCCAGTACGCAAACCATACTGCTACCCATTCCACTATGTGTTTTAATCCATTTGCAATATCACTTTTTTTAGAAAGCTAAAACTATTTTTCGTAGCCACAGTCTGTCTAATTATTTATGTAATGAACGAAGCCACGTAGATAGATGTAAGGGGCGAAGAAATCCTCTGCAATGTTAAACCATTGTTTTGCAATAAGAAGAGAACCTGACTTGCGCACACGTTTTAATCCACAAATAGGGCAACACGAACTGAGTAACAGAAAGCTGCACACATACAGAAACAACGATCGAAGTTAATCAGACAAAGTCGAGTAAAGCAAAATTAGCCTTGAAATGTAGACGAGCAAATAATCCACACAACTCATGAAATCCAAATATCGTGCGCGGTCCAGTAATGAAGTCTGCTGACGTCAAAGAATAATTCAGAAGACTGATACGTTGAATTGATCTTATTGGCGTTAAATTATCAATGGTTCCTACTGACATTATACTGTCAGTTGTTTCTACTGACATTATACTGTCAGTTGTTTCTACTGACATTATACTGTGAGTTGTTTCTACTGACATTATACTGTCAATGGTTCCTACTGACATTATACTGTCAATTTCTTCAACTGACATTATACTGTCAATGGTTCCTACTTACATTCGATTGTATGTTGTTCCTACTTACATTAGATTGTCTATTGTTCCTACTGACATTAGATTGTCTGTTGTTCCTACTGACATTAGATTGTCTGTTGTTCCTACTTACATTAGATTGTCTATTGTTCCTACTGATATTAGATTGTCTGTTGTTCCTACTGACATTAGATTGTATGTTGTTCCTACTGACATAAGAGTGGAAATTAACTTACCTTAACGTTTTTATACTGATTTAGAAGACTATGCATAGTCTGTAAACAACCAGTTTCTTTTACATTTCCCTTCTCTAAATGCTATGTGCATCGAATCTATTCTTAAATGCATTAATTATCCCTGCCTTCAATACTTTCTGTGGCAATGCATTCCAAGCGTTCACAACTCTCTGACTAAAAAACTATTTCCTAATATCTAAACAGAAGAAGACTAATCATGGCAATGCAGAGACTGAACAGCCTGAAGAAATTATGGCAGAGCAAAAAGAAAATGATAAAAGTAAAAGTCTTGAGAGCCTGTGTTTTTCCTGTCGCATCCTATGGCTGCGAATCATGGACGATTACCAAAACTTTCAGATAAAGAATCGAATCCTTCGAGTCAAAATGTTACAGAAAGATCCTCAGAATACCCTGGACAGAGAAAAGAACAAATGTAGACATTCGGCAAGAGTAGAGCATAGAGGAGAATTGGTTTACCAATTCCATTTTGGCTAGAAAATGCAAATACTTTGGTCACATCAGGAGACACAACGGTCTCGAGAGGACGGTGATGGAAGGTATGGTGCCAGGTAAAAGAGGAAGGGGTAGACCAAGAAGACGATGGCACCAAGATATCCAGGAATGCCTGGGTATGACTGTGGCGGAGGCTTAAGTTTTGGCAAGGGAACGAGTTTCTTTCAGACAGACTGTGATGGGAGCAACGTTCTATAAAGGGCTTGCTACATGCTGAATATCTAATCTGGACTTTTCTTTAGTTCATTTTTAGCTATGCCCTCTTATTCATGTATGTTGTTGTATTTTGAAATAAAATGTTAGTCTATCCGTTATTTGATTATCTTATTAACTTGTATTGTCACCTCGAATTCTTCTCTTTTCTAGACACTGTAGGCCGATTTTTATTGTGTCTTTCCTCATAACTATTCTGGAATCCCACTATCAGCTTTGTCGCTCTATTTTGTATCCTTTCCAGCATGTTTCGCATATGTGTCACATGATATGTCACCAAGATAGCGGTGCCTTTTTGTGTACTCCGCAAAACGACGATTGAAAGTTAAAGTTTTGGTAATTCTTGATGTGATTCAACCTTTAAAATCATATTCTGCTTGGTGTGTAGGATGGCTGGTATCGCATTATTACCAAATCTATAGTTCATATTGCGCCTGGTCAGTGATAATTGTAAATCAATGCTCATTTGTTTACTTTCCGAACCAAGAATTGGTGGCGTCGCTGAAATGTGTATCGATGAACATAGACTACAAATTTACTAAAATTGTCGATTTTGGCGTTGTAGGATTCATGTACGTAGTAAACAATCAGCTTGTTGTAGAAGATTGATGTATAGACTAGCTAGCGGTGTCACATTAGTAGTTGAGGAAAAAGGGCACACCAATTCGACATAGCGTCAAAGTAAGTGTACCTGTCTGCGATAGTCAAATCACCGCCGACTGGGTGGAAAGGGGAATCTGCTGACTGGGCAACAGCGATCCTCACATCCAGGCAGGCACTAGAGAGAGTTCACGTCAGAACTCAACACATAGGAAAGAAGCCTACAATGGGAATAAGCTGCTGGAACGTACGCACTATGACCACAGAAATGACAGAGGACCTCCTCGCGTAAAGACTTCGATTATAGACCAGGATTTGAAAAAGGTTTGAGTCAACATCGTCACCATCCAAGACAGGCGTCTGGTCGAGTCTGGTTCTCTCTTGGTAAAGGACTGCACGTTCTTCTGGCAAGGGAAAGAACTGGAAGACGTCAGAGAACAGGGCGTTGGCTTTGCCGTTAAAAACTCCCTTCTAGGATCGACAGAGATATATCAATAGGGCACAGAGGGTTATTATCTCTTCGTCCCCCAAACATTCAATGCCATAGTAAATCTGATCAGCGTGTAGGCTCCTACACCTGGCGCCACTAGTGACTCCAAGGATGTTCTATCAACAGCTGACCTCATTCACCACAATGATCCCTAGTGAGCAACACCTGATTCTACTTGGGGACTTCAATGCAAGGGTAGGCGCCGATCACTACTCCTGGCCTATGTACATGGGACAGTTTGGTGTTGGAAAGATGAACAAATCTGGACAGCGTTTAAGGGAGCCGTGTGCCTACCACGACCTATGCATCACTAACACAAAGTATCCTGGGTATATCCTCGCTCCAGACATGGGCATCAGCTGGACCTGATCATCACCAGACGGTCTGAACTAAAACATGTTTTCCAAACCCGCACGTTTCACAGTACAAACTGAGATACTGACCAATCACTAATCTACTGCAAAATGAGTCTCCCGCCCAAGAAGATCCACCGCGCAAGACCTGTGGGTAAATGCCGAGAGCATCACACAAAGCACGAAATTTGTAGCTCCAGCGATGAACCCAGGGATCTCCGGAAAAATTGCATCATGAACCGACCATTGCCGCTTGAATTCGAACACTGACCGTCTGAACACGAGGCACACGGCTTGACCACTCCGCCACAGAGACCTCCGGTTAACTACACCTTCATCACACCACCAGAAGCAGCATTGCGAAATGATAAGCATGGCGGGAGATTAAGATTTTCGGAGACGTGTGCAACCATTGCTAACTTCAGAAGCATACGTCGTGAGGTCCTTAGGTATTCCCCATTGGCCACTAAAAAGCAAGTTGAAAAAGAGCATTACAGTCTTCGAAATGAGGGTAAATAGAAGATTGGGTCGCATTTCTTTGAAAGAGAAAAAATAACTCATGTGGAAGTATTGAAGGAGTTGAGAGGGAAAGGAGAGATGCTGACAGAAATCAGGGTTAGACAGTTACGTTATTTTGGCCATATAACAAGACATATCTCCTTGTTTAAGACAATTCTAGAGGTTAGGGTTCAAGGCAGTCGTTCAAGAGACAGACAAAGCTAAAGGTGGATGGATAACATCAGACATGGACTGAAAATAGCCTGTCAGATTGAACTACTACAGCGAGAGATACACTGGACATCTATTGCAGGCAACCTTCGATGCGGAGATGGCACGAACTGTACGGAATGGCGAGAGAGAAGGCTAACACAAGAGTCTTCGAAAGCATTCTGACTAAGATCACACCTCCCGTCCTCGCAGTTCTCCGAAAAAAACACGATGTGTTACAGTGATCTGGCCAAGAGGTGGGGATCGAGGCTGTAATCCCAATAATAGTGAGCCTACTCAGACGCCACATGCTGAACTGCAGCAGTGCAATCCCATGTTTACGTTATACTGTACGCCTGGAACCCGTTACCAAAGAGACATCGTCAAGAGTCAAGAACTCAGCATGAGTAGCTTCGAATAAAAACAGCAACAACAATAACAACAACACCAATAACAACAACATAAGCATTGTTTTGACACATGTCGCAACGATGAATACTTGAAACACAGTGACAACCATCTGGTGGGATTTCAGAGCATTGTTTTTTTTGTCCAACAAGAATATCAGCTCCTACGTCTTGACCAAGAAACAATATTGATCGGGAAATCGCTTGGCGGAAATAGCCGCTTGGAATAGCTTCAATTGCGTAAAGCCGATATCTCTACAGTCGTGAGATTCCACATCAGGAGCACACAGCTTTAATTCTGTGGTTATTCCAGCCTTGGTTTACGGCTGTGAAGTATTGCAATTGTACACGGTAGATGCTGAACAGCTCATAGTTACTCGAAGAACTATGAAGAAGCTACAATACAGCACAGCAAAGGATCGTGATGAATACAAAATGCGATTGGTTTTAACGCATGCGATTTTCCTTCCAAATTGATGCCTAGCATGAAGGGAATGTGAAACTTCATCTTGTCGCAAGGCGCTTTCGCCACCAGAGTGGGCCATATTACGTGCTTCGCATTTTATTTCTTATTTGTTTCATACGTTTCGTGTTCTTTGTCGAGACTGCTCAGCCCTGAGTTGTTCACTCTTTGGTAGCTGCTTTGCATTATTTCTTCTCACATCCTGAGGAGTAATGAAGAAGGTGGATCTCAGCCTAATTCTCATCGCTTTAGTGCAATGTTAAACTTATTAGCAAGTTCGCCAGACATGTGATAACATTGCCGTAGGGTGTCAGTTAAGGAAGACACCGTCCAATAGGCAGTCTCTCACGTGGATTCATCAAAGGGAACGACAAATAGAGAAAGAGAGAGACAGAGACAGATAGAGAGAGGGATACAGAGAGAAAGAGAGGGACAGAGAGAGACAGATAGAGAGGAACAGAGAGAGACAGAGAGAGACAGAGAGAGACAGAGAGAGAGAGGGACAGAGAGAGACAGAGAGAGAGGGACAGAGAGAGACAGAGAGAGAGGGACAGAGAGAGACAGAGAGAGAGGGACAGAGAGTGACAGAGAGAGAAGGACAGAGAGAGACAGAGAGAGAGGGAGAGAGGGAGACAGAGAGAGAGGCACAGAGAGAGACAGAGACGGAGACAGAGAGAGAGAGAAGGACAGAGATAGGCAGAGAGAGCGAGAGAGAGGTAGATCTAAATATACACGGATATGAGAATGTGAGATCTTGATCTTGATGACCCGTTCCTCAGCGTAGCTGCTGGTCCCAACTTCGTCTCCAGCAGACCCTTTTTTGGACCACCGAGGTCCAGTGCGTGGAAAGTACTTCCCTAGAGGCCTCTCGAATGTTGCAGCCTACAGCAAGAGAATCTGACCAACGCATTGGAAGTCTTTACCGTGATCTCTACTTGCCTCGGGGGTACCAGACTGCTGTCGCCGTGCTCCATCGACCATCGTTTCGTCGCAACATGTGACCTGCCCATCTATGTTTTGCCTTGTCTGCATAGATTACCGCATTTTTCACCAGAGACAATCGTCTTATGTCATAAATGTGGAGATCTTGCATAAGTTTTTTTCCGGAAAGTGATTCCGACCAATCGTTTCTCAAAGGAAGCCTGGTTCACCATCATTCTGTCCTCTAGTGATTTTGTTAGTGTCCACGTCTCAGCACCGTAGCACATAGCAGAGAGTACAGTGGAATTAAAGCGGGAGACTCGTAGGTCCTGGTCATGGTAACCGTCCAGAACCGTTTTAATAGACGAGATGGCTGTCCAGCTCACGTGGCGATGTCTTGTCAGTTCGGGTTCCAGGTTATTCTCAATATTGAGAATGAGTTCAACATCTACACGTTGACATCCTGTAATGGTACATTGCCAAGGAAGACTAGATCACAAGTGGCGAAGCACATGTGAAACAGAACGATTAAACGCGTGTACACGTAGAGAAAAGCAGAACTAGTAGCACAGAGCCGAGTCTGCTGGCTTGATGTTGCATTGGTCTATGTACCGAGAAAAGTGATGGACCTTGATTATGTTCCTGGGAGAATTAAATATGTCTACATTTTCTCCCTGAGTGCATCAGTTGTTTAACTCACATTTTCTCCCTGAGTGCATCAGTTGTTTAACTCACATTTTCTCCCTGAGTGCGATAGTTGTTTAACTCACATTTTCTCCTTGAGTGCATCAGTTGTTTAACTCACATTTTCTTTTTGAGTTTGTAACAGTTTGTAACAGTTCCAGCCTGAGCATGAGCGTTTAGGGCAGGGGTGATGTGGTTGGCGACTCTGAGAACAAAGGTACATGAATGCGTGCCAAGGTCACTCTCCGTCTGGACACTACGCCAATGTCACTCACCGCCTCAACAAAGGAAAACGGAGTTGGGGATACGAATGTGCACAGGTAGGAACTGACCACTGGCATTCCGATTTGGGTAGTGGGGAATGCGAGACAGACGGGAGGGCAGCAGAGCTTGCTGCGATATTTGAGTGACAGGTGTTCAGAGTAATACGTTCTAATAACGACTGAATAGAGCCATCCTCTAGAGATCCATTGGATAGCGCTGATATTGCTTGAGAGTATATAACACTAGACAAAGTTTAGCTCAAGGAGGCTGCCATGGTGAAGGAATGTGAGCGAGTGACAGAGAATGTAGATAGGAGCCTGTTTAGCTCACCGATTTGATAGAGGAGCGATTGATAGACTGTTTTACGAATGTTAGAAATAGAACAGGATCGCTCAAACAGCATACGCCCTTGAGTCTAGGCCAGTCGCCCAAATAGGTCTGTGCGTTTTGTATTTAGAGGTAATCTGAATAAGTGTTGTACGCAGGACACCTTGTGAACGAGGTATGTCCTGACGAGTTAAGCGAGTGTGTGGATCGACTATGTGAGATCTGGATGTGTGTGTAGTGTGTGTAGACACCGAGGGAACGAGGTATGTTCTAGAGGTGTGTGTATACGCAGATCGACTGAGTTGAGAGATCATATTTGAGTATACGTAAAATTTATTGAATGCAGTATGTCCAGATCACCCGCCTGAGGGGATTTGAGGGAGGCAGAGTTTTTGAGAGTGTGTTGAGGATGCAGATCTGAAAGGGGTGTGTGATTTGTGTACGGCAATAGAACTGGGTTTTGATAGTTGGGAATTACATCAATAGCTAATGCTTAAAATTTCCGCTTTAGTTAATATTTATATTAACATATATATAATATAGGAATATTTAGTTAAGATGATATTTCTTGTATTGTGTTGTAATTTCATTGCGCTCACTTTGATAGTGCTGCATGAGCATTATATAATACATATTACTGCTGTGTACTATATTATTATGTGTGTGGTCATGAATGTTGTGGTTGAGTGTGGTAACGTTTTAGTTAGAATACCCTAGTGTAAACAGTGGGATCAGCTACAAGTTGTTTAAATCACATGTTCTCTCTGAGTCCATCAGTTCTTTAACTCAAATTTCGCCTTGATGAGAAACTCACTGTTAAGACAAGTACAGGGAAAAACTACCGGAAGAAGACACGCCGTTAGGAAAACACTAACAGTTTAACAAGAAAATAAACGGTCAGATTTCATCCTGAAGACAAAGAGAAGAGACAATGAAGATATGTTACAGCCAGTCTTCCATGTGGAGATGGGCATCGATCTGATCTGATCTAATGTGCCAGGTTCTCTTCAAAATGATTGTGCGTGTTACACTTCTGCCCATCGTATAGTGAGCTATGACATGTACATTAGTTGGCGAAAATGTATTGTTTGAAAGTGATTTTGTTTGTATTGCCACATGTTTACGAGATATTAAGATGATCAATGTTACATTTATCTTGAGCAGCCCAGTCTTAATATTATCTTCGTCAGTATCATCATAACTTTCATCTGATCCGCCCTTTCATGTTCCGATAGATCGTAAGGGGACATCTTCTATAGTTTGCAGTACTCGTAGTTATTCTCAATCCATTTCAATACCCTTTAGAGAAATCTACATCGATTGTATTGGTATTGTTTATTATATTATTGACATTGCGGATTTCGGTGATTATTTTAACTCCAAGGAAAGTCAGACACTGACCTCTCTTCCAGACACGTCAAAGTTCACCCATATCAGTTATCTGCAATAGGTCCTTAGAGAACAGTGAGTTAGTCTTGTTAATTTAATAACAATAACGGATAGAGTTAAGTCATCCGGTACAATACATGTCTAGACTGGACATATATCTGCAACATCCCATAAATGTCTAGACTGGACATATATCTGCAACATCCCATACTTGTCTAGACTGGACATATCTGCAACATTCCACACATGTCTGGACTGGATTTACAAAAGCAACACCCCACACATGTCTGGACTGGACTTATATCTGCAATACCCCATAGCGCTTTACAGTGTCAGTGGATACAAATGTACAGTGCATTTCTAGATGTCTGCAGATGTCTCAGACATCTAGAGAGTAAACAATGATATAAATAGCACAGTTTCTGAATCTATCGAATTCTTGCGATCGATATTTGCAGCCCATTGATTTTTCTATAAATGTTATCGATTTAATAATGACCGAGTCAGGAGTTTCATGTTTCTTTTTTTAATCCATGTCGCAAATGTAGATAATCAAGAAATTATGAATGATTTTTCAGCATGTGTTCGACATTAGCTCGAAATATTTGCGAAGAGAAGATTTGGCTTAGGCAAATAGACTGGAAGAAGGAAAGTAATAGTCGACATACTGACATTACTAGAGCGAAACTCACCACTCAAGTGCAGGTAATGCCTGCTGCAATAAAAATCACGAGGCGTCTTGAAATGAAAATGTTTTCATGAGGCTTCTTGGCATTGAAAGGTTTGGGAAACAAAATCATGAGGCTTCATGGCATGGGAAGGTTTGGGAAACAAAATCATGAAGCTTTTTGGCATGGAAAGGTTTAAGAAACAAAATTAATCATGAGGCATCTTGACACAAAGAGATTTGGAAAACAAAATCATGAAGCTCCTTGGCATGCAAAGGTTTGTAAAACAAAATTATGAGGCATCTTGGCTTGGAAAGGTTTGGAAAACAAAATTTTGAGGCATCTTGGCTTGGAAAGGTTTCGAAAACAAAATTATGAGGCATCTTGGCTTTGAAAGGTTTGGAAAACAAAATTATGAGGCATCTTTGCTTGGAAAGGTTTGGAAAACAAAATTATGAGGCATCTTGGCTTGGAAATGTTTGGAAAACAAAATTATGAGGCATCTTGCCTTGGAAAGGTTTGGAAAACAAAATTATGAGGCATCTTGGCTTGGAAAGGTTTGGAAAACAAAATAATGAGGTATCTTGGCTTGGAAATGTTTGGAAAACAAAATTATGAGGCATCTTGGCTTGGAAAGGTTTGGAAAACAAAATTATGAGGCATCTTGACACGGAAATGTTTGGAACACAAAATCATCAGGCTCCTTGGCATGGTCATGTTTAAGAAACAAAACAATGGGGCATCTTAAAATGGAAAGGTTAAGAAAACAAAATCACGAGACCCCTTAAAATGGAAGGGTTTGGGAAACAATTTTTAAAGTAATCGAATTCAAATAATGTTAGTGGTTGTGCAATGCGTCCGATCCCATTGTAACATTCATGGCAACGAGGAAGCAGACTTATGGGCGAACGAATCAAAGAGGATTTTGGTAAAGTCCAAAAAGGTTTATTAGGACCAAGTACATTGGAAAATGGGAAACAGAGTCTAACGGCTACTCTGGAAATGAAGCTTCTTACCAGTTGAACAGAAGACAGGAGGTGATGGTCTTCAGACTTCGCATAGACCACACCAGACTGAGTTATCTTTTCAATAAACTGACGATAGGTGCTACTGGATGTACCTGTGGTTCTTGGAACATGCAACCTGAACATCTGCTGAAAAATACGCCCGACATACGACGACAAGAGAATGCATGTTTGGCCATCACCAGTGTCAACACTAAACACGCTCTATGGCAGTTTCCACAGCCTTAGGATAACCCCTGCTTTTTAAAAACAAATTTAAGTCGAATCTGACAGCATACACAGATAAAGAAGAAGAATTAATTTTGGTAAAAAAACGTCAGAAACGATTTTATAACTTTAAAAGAAGGCGAGGACTACAATTGGGACTATGTACCAGTAACAGAAAATGTATCAAAACAGAATGTGGCAATAACGGTTAAGGCAATGAAGGTTGCAAACATTTAACAGTCAGTCTGAGCTAAATGCAATATCGACACAGAATATATGAGAGAGGTGATACTGCCTTATAAAATCAATATCATACAAAATGCAGTGATCCATAGTGGGAAATGACGGAAATATGAATACATCAAATATGGAAAAAGAAAAACAGAAAATGGCTTATAGAACAGACTCCATTATACATTTACGCCCCCCCCCCCCCCCCACCCCCGGCCCATTCCGCCCCATTTAGACATTCATTCCTGGAATTGTCTACAACAGATCATGGACGTGATAGACAATCTGTATAAAGTATTGGTTAGACCTGGAGTACCGTGTACAGATGTGGAGTCCTTATCTTAGAGGAGACATAAACATGCTGGAAAGGATATAAAGAGGCGCGACAAAGCTTAATGTGGGAATCCAGAATTATAGTTATGATGAAAGACTAAAAAATACCCCTGGAAAACAGTGTTTAGAGAAGAGGAGAATTCGAGGTGATTTAATACAGGTTTAAAGTAAAGTAAAAGGAAAGGATAAATTAGACGATAACACATTATTTTACAAACTATAACCACCTACAAGAACAAGAGGCACATTCACAAATTAATTAAATAACTGCCCAAATAAGATTGCAGGAGCACACTTTTTTAGTTAAAGAGTGGTGAATGCATAGAATGCATTGCTACAGGAAAAGGTATAAATATAATCATTTAATACATTCAAGAATAAAATACATGCGTAAAGGTAGTTTTAATTAAGTGGATGTAAAATAAACAAGCTGTATACAAACTCAGCAAACTATTTTAAACCAGTATAAAGACGATAAGTTTAGTTCACGAGCTCACCACGCAGTACAGCAACTATCCACTGGCTTCGCCATGTACCAGTTTACGGTTGGGTCGACTTAGAGAAGATAGCATACCATAACACAATCTACGACATGTCGGTCTAAGCACCACCTAATTTGAAATGGTTTCTTTGGAATTACAAACCAAGCTCACAATCGCTACGCCACACGGTCCTACCCGCGAAAAAAAATTAAACAAGAGACACAATGGACAGCAAAGAAGAAATGAGAAACATATACAGTATTGCTGTTTTGAATTCAGAAAATAAGAAGAATGAAGAATAACATACAGAACGAACAGACTAAGCAATGACATAATATTTGTAAATAAATTCATAAAATGAATAGAATGTAAAGAAACATGGCTGCTTGGAAATTGTAAAGCAGGAGCTGACACTGTAACCTACCAAGTATGTCATTTGGGGTGACTAAGTGGGGCTTGTCCTGCAGCCGGTTATCCCACTCTGAAACTATAAGCCTCAAGGACAAGAACAGAATACATCTACATCACAGGGTGATAATGATGATAAGGAGAATGATGAGGACGATGGGGATGAGGATGATGATGATGAGGATGATGGGGGTGAGGATGATGAGGATGAGGATGATGAGGATGATGGGGGTGAGGATGATGAGGATGATGAGGATGATGATGATGGGGGTGAGGATGATGAGGATGAGGATGATGAGGATGAGGATGATGGGGGTGAGGATGATGGGGATGATGGGGATGAGGATGATGGGGGTGAGGATGATGAGGATGAGGATGATGAGGATGATGATGATGAGGATGATGAGGATGATGGGGGTGAGGATGATGGGAGTGAGGATGATGAGGATGAGGATGATGAGGATGAGGATGATGGGGGTGAGGATGATGAGGATGATGGGGATGATGGGGATGAGGATGATGGGGGTGAGAATGATGAGGATGATGAGGATGATGATGATGAGGATGATGAGGATGATGGGGGTGAGGATGATGGGGGTGAGGATGATGAGGATGAGGATGATGGGGTGAGGATGATGGGGGTGAGGATGATGGGCATGAGGATGATGGGGATGATGGGGGTGAGGATGATGATGATGAGGATGATGGGGATGAGGATGATGGGGTGAGGATGATGAGGGTGAGGATGATGAGGATGAGGATGATGAGGATGATGAGGATGATGATGATGAGGATGATGAGGATGATGGGGGTGAGGATGATGAGGATGAGGATGATGGGGTGAGGATGATGATGATGAGGATGAGGGGGGTGAGGATGATGAGGATGATGGGGGTGAGGATGATGATGATGAGGATGATGAGGGTGAGGATGATGGGGGTGAGGATGATGAGGATGATGAGGATGATGATGATGAGGATGATGGGGGTGAGGATGATGATGATGAGGATGATGAGGGTGAGGATGATGAGGATGAGGATGAGGATGATGATGATGAGGATGATGGGGATGAGGATGATGATGAGGATGAGGATGTAGATATTGATAATGAAGATAATTATAATAATGATGATGATGATGAGGATGGTGATGAGGAAGATGATAATGTTGGTGAAGATACTTATAATGATGAGGATGATGATGATAATGATGATGAGGATGATCATGATGATGAGGAGGGGGATGATGATGATGACGAGGAAGATGATAATGTTGGTTAAGAAACGTATAATGATGATGATAATGAGGGTGATGAAAATGATTTTCAGGACGATGAGGAAGAGGAGGAAGAGGAAGCTGAAGATAATGGCGATGATGATGAGAATGAAGGTTGTGTTGATGATATCCCCTTTGCTGTGAACTGCAATCTCAAAACAGCTCAACGCTTCCCGCACCAAACACACACGATTTCCTCAGTTCTTGGTGTGATGTAACCTGGACCAAGATTAGTGTAGGAACTGCTGTTCTACAGGCATCCTCATGTCGAAGATGTGTGTGTGTGTGTGTTGTATCAAAAAACATGGAGGGGAGGGGTGTAGGGGGTTTGGACGCATCTTTTGAGTATCCCCGAAGGGAGACAGTCCATTGTGTCGATGTCCCAGAATCGTCATGTCCTGCAGGGGATGTAGCATATTCATCTGGGTGGCTAGTCTCTTCATTCTTCAGTCACATTTGTCGGCCCATCTATAAAGTTATTGCCCATCACGAAGTGATGGTGACCACAACATCGACGGGTTTGTCTTAATAATGTGATGTGCGCTGTATTTAGATTATATTGAGGAAGAATATTTGCTGTCATCAATCTCACTCTTATCCCTAGTTAGCTTGGATCAGTAGCTTGGTCGAGACGACGGGAGGTAACTCAGGATGCAGGCACTCTGGTCTTACCTCCCGTAAAACCAGGGGTTGCTTGAAACTTGCGGGGCTCAATCGCCCACCGTTTCCGTTCATCACTGCGGGAGGCGAGTGCCTTAATGTCTTGACTACACCGACCCCCTTCTACAATGATAGCTTTCATCGCATTTCCTGCCAGCAGGCGGATCATTTCAAAAGGGCAGAGGTGCGATGTCCAATGGCCTGTATTTTGTTTGTATTCCATGAGGATAATTGATAAGGCACACAGTAAAGAACGAAACAATGCTTTTGACCCATGAAATAGGGTGAAATTGTACGGCCAGATTATATACCACGCACAGGTGGGTTTTGCAGCTAAACATGTAAGGTTTTACCTGCTCCTTAATATTTGTTTGGTCCTGTCCGACGAACTGTCCACCCTGAATCACCATGCCTGGAGTAGAACTCACCCTGCCATAAAATTGGAGTGTACAAGTTCTCTAACCTTAGAAAATGATGCTTATATATGGGCAGACACACTTTATGTTTCAAGGACAAGAAGGGAAAAATACCTCTACACTTCAGGGTAGCCTCTCTATCTCTCTCTCTCTTTCTCTCACATTCTCTCTCTCTCTCTCTCTCTCTCTCTCTCTCTCTCTGGTTTTTTTTCCATAATTCAGAATTCTCTAGTTGAATAGGTCCTATGCCACTCTCTGTACCGCTTCCATGTTTTCTAGCCTTATGGTTGCCCCCTCCCTTGTGATTGTTCTGAATAGAGTCTCTCTTGCTATACCCCGCTTCCTTTTGCCTCAAGGTTTTCACATAATCGCCTGTAACCGGAGTCTATTATTGTCCATCTGGGGCACATGCCCGATGTACGCCCGATGTTTCTTCCTGATAACCTTAAAATCATCGTTTTGGTTAGACTGTAGTCGTACTTGCCCAACAGTCATGAGTTCTTTCCATCACGTGCCCAATAGACGTCTGCGGCATTTATTTTCAAATGCATTCAATCTATTTTCACGTGTCTTTATCATTGTCTAGCTTTCATTACCCCATGTCAGCATTGAGATTACATTAGAGTTAAGTTAGAGTTAAGTATCCTGAGCTTGAAACGTTTACTCAGTGATGTAGATCTCCAAATATTTGTTCATTTGTAACAGGAATTTGCGGCTAAGGCGATTCGAGTAAGAATCCCATATTTGGCATCCCCATTTCGCGTCATTCTACAGCCTAAGTAGATGAAATTCTCAACTTTCTGTATCACTTGACGAGTATAGTTGAGAACGAATCCAGTCGTGCATAAATGTGAAACAGCTCAAGATTGACGAGTTTTGAACCTTCTATCTACACAGCCAATCTTTTATTAATGGATGCCATCGACTGTCCATCCATCGTCATCCTTTCCTCTTCACTCTTGATGGAGCATGGAATCACAGCTGTAGCCCTTTCGAAAACACATATGTACTTGTCAGCGATTAGATTATTTCTGCAGCACTGTGTTTTACATTGCGAGGCTGCCAACCGCAAGCACAGCCAATATCAATTGTATTGCATACCATCCATTTAACCCCCTTCTAATTATTCAACAGAAAGACAAACACAACACATTTGTCTAGCTCCACAAAATGCATACATATATGTGTCAAATTAAAGCAGCCTCCCTTAAACACTCAACAAGGTAGAAGTATTTAGCAATTTTCAAGCGAGTTAGCCATCTTGACTTGATCGTAGAAGCCTTCATTCGGATCAATATTTCCCGATGACGTATTTATTAAGGTGTAAATATGGCTGCTGGAACTGCAATATTTTATTTGGCGAGCTGGTTTATATATGGCTTCGGGTGAGGGGTATCGGTGAGAGAGGTGGACTGGGGGTGGGGAGCGGTGTGGAGCGATAGGTCCATTACAGCAAGAGGCTTCTGAATCTGATTGTTCCTGGGGCTTGATCATGTTAAACCTACCGCTACAGATACTACGCTGTTTTCATGCCAGATGGCCCGCTGTTATAAGTATCCTAGGCTTGGCATGGAGTGAAACTTTAACAACTAGAATAGATCGGTATGGCTTGTGAAGTGTGGTTAATAAATTATGGCATATAAATTGTGGTCAATAAAGTCTGGTATATAAATTGTCGTTAATAAATTATGGTATATAAATTGTGGTTAATAAATTATGGTATATAAATTGTGGTCAATAAAGTATGGTATATACATTATGGTTAATAAAGTATGGTATATAAATTGTGGTTAATAAATTATAGTATATAAATTGTGGTTAATTAATTATGGTATATAAATTGTGGTTAATAAATTTTGGTATACAAATTGTGGTCGATAAAGTATGGTATATAAATTGGGGTCAATAAAGTATGGTATATAAAATGTGGTCAATAAATTATGGTATATAAATTGTGGTCAATAAATTATGGTATATAAATTGTGGTTAATAAATTATGGTATATAAATTGTGGTTAATAAATTATGGTATTTACATTATGGTTTATAAATTGTGGTAAATAAATTATGGTATATAAATTGTGGTTTATAAATAATGGCAAATGAAGTACACTAATACAAATAATGATAATAATAATAGTTGCCCATTGCAAACGATGAAAGCGACAACATCATACTATTGCTCCGAACTGTGTTCTCCGATGGCTGTCAACACCGGCTCAGGAAACGTGAGTAGTGCTTTTTTCTGACAGCACTCCTTTGCTGAGTTTTCGAGGTGGATGCACTCTCTGCTATGGATGCACTCTCCACGACGGCTGTACTCTCTGCGATAGCTGTACTCTCCACGACGGCTGTACTCTCCGACATGGATGTACTCTCCGAGACGGCTGTACACTCCGAGACAGCTGTACACTTCGAGATGGA
The DNA here is from genome assembly GCA_036924085.1 of Ariolimax columbianus. Lineage (NCBI taxonomy): Eukaryota > Metazoa > Mollusca > Gastropoda > Stylommatophora > Arionidae > Ariolimax > Ariolimax columbianus. The sequence continues at coordinate 22,865,350 of JAVGWX010000006.1, forward strand.
TGTACTCTGTGCCATGTCTGTACAAGGGGCTAACCACAAAGGAGTAGGAGGAGAAACTTGAAATTTGGCACAGTGCTTATTCCTTTTCATTGTAGCCATCACCCGAATTTACATATTTCTGCCATCTCTGCGTAACTTTGAAAAGACTTTTAGAATGACGTAACCTATTTTTCGAACTAAACCAGTTATCACAAGCCAGTATGACATCTTCGTCACTGTTAAATTAATTTCCGTTCAGCTGTTCTGGGAAAAGAAAAAATGTGAGTCATAATGGTGAACCCAAGTCTCATCTGTCACCATGGTCGGCAATATGTTTTTCAACCGACACATTTTGATCAACTGGCCACAGTAATCAACCCTCGTTTGTTTCTGTTCACATGTCAGCAGACGAGGGAACCCAGCGGGCACACACTTTCTCATGTTCAGTCTGTTGTGTAAAATTCTCAAAACCGTACTTTCATTCAGTTTCGCTCACCTAGATATCTCTGCAATTGTCATTTTCTTATTCTGGTCAATGATTGTGTTAATCCCTGCAGCATTTTCTTCGCTGCACTCCGAGGATGGTCTTCCTGGTCTTGTTAGATCAGCAACATGGGAAAGGCCACACTTAAACTGCCTACACCAGTTTTTTACACAAGCATACAAAGGGCAGAATTCCTCAAACACTGATTCTATCTCCCTGTATATTTCTGTAGGTTTTTTTCCCTGCAACCTTAAGAATTTTATCACAGTTCTGGCCTCTGATTTCTCCATTGTTCTGACAAACCCTTAGAGTAGCAGATCCGGTCAATACGGTGTGTTGCGCCATGCACCATTCTTGATAAAATTAATACTTCTCAAGTCCAGTAACTTGAATGAGCTACATATGTGCCAAATTTCAACTTTCTCCTCCTACTCCTTCATAGCCAGGGTAAAGACGTATGACAAGCCCCTAGTACTCTCTGTGATGGCTGTACTCTCCGCGATGGTTGTACTATCTGTGGTGGCTGTACTATCTGTGGTGGCTGTACTCTCTGCGATGGTTGTACTCTCTGTGAAGGCTGTACTCTATGCGATCGCCGTACTCTCTGCAATGCGACCACTTCAGTGATACTAGTTGATACGGCCTTGTGCAAGCATCTCCCAGGAAGTGACATGTATTGAAGCATTTCAGAGACACTTTCAATGAGTCTATGTACAGTTTCTTCTGCCCTGCAGGCAAGTGTCTGCCTGTTTTGAGCTGACAGTATAACATCTACTGGGGGTCCCCCTATCTGGCATGCAAACAACGTCTCTCATACATCATAGCTGAGCCATTTAAGAAGAGTATGGATGATCACACTGTTAGTATTGCTAAGTATTTCAGAGTTGGGCAATTTGTCCTGCCACCTGATCATGGGGCAGCCTACGCAGACAGTTCAAGTGAAAGCGCTTGAGCTGGCTGGCATGTCTGCTATACACTGTCCATGTCTCACAGGCATGCAGAAAAGTGGATAACACCTCAGTATCATGAACTTTTACTTTGGTGGCGACACTGATGCCACGTCAGTTCCAAATGTTTACTTGAGGCCTCCAAAACCCAAAGCTCGCTTTAGCAGCCCTGTTATTGACTTCACTGTTGATATTCGCCTCTTTGTAAGGGTACTGCTTAGGTAGTTAAAGCCATAACTGCCTGGGGACGTTGGTTTTCAAGAGTAATATTTGGTTTGATATACAGATCCCTAGGAGTAGGCCTCATGAGTACCTCCGTTTTCTTAGAGTTGATTGTGTGACCAAAGTTACTGCATGCCGTCATTGTGGACTACATAGCTTTTCTTTTCCTGAGCGAGGGATGAGAACGCACACGAGAGATTTAACGTCGTGGCCTCACGCACCTTAGTTTAGGATTTAAGGCGCCTCGGTATGAACAGCTGACCCTGCGTCTTGTACCTTATATTCATGCCGGTGCCAGCACCATGGACAGCATCAATGAGCATTACAGCAAAGATCTTGCTAAAAAGTGTCGGTACCAGTGTAACAGATCCCACTGTTTGCCTTGGCCGTGATCTATCTTAGAACATTCTCACACTCATCCACATCATCATGACCATACTCAGTAAATGACATATCACACAGCAGGTGGCATATTTATTATATCATACTCATATCATAGAATGAGTAGAGAAATTACAAACACAATATAATACATATCTTAACTAAACATTATACTAAAACGGGAATTGTAAGCATTAGCTATTGATGGAATTCCCAACTATCTAAAAACCCAGTTCTATTGCCTTGCAATTACATCACACACACATCGCCTTAACTGCGTCTTCAACACACCTTATCAAATACTCTTCCTCACTGAAATCCCCTCAGGCGGGCGATCTCGACATAACTCGTTCACAATGTGTCCTTGCTTACAAACACACTTTCAGATTATCCATTAATGCAAAACTCACACACCTATTTGAGCGATCCTGTTCTATCACTAAACATTCGTCCACCAGTCTACCAATCGCTCCTCTATCTAAGTCGGTGAGTTAAACATACTATCCACATTCAGTCTCTCTCTCTCTCTTCTCCATACAGCCTCTCACTCTCCATCTCTCCTCCAGCCTCCCGAGCTAAACTTTGTCTCGAGTTATATATCCTCAAGCAAGACCAGAGCTTGACCAATCGATCTCAGGTATGGTCATCTTCAATTCCAATTGGAACGAACCACTTTGCACACCTGTCACTCATTCTCTCGCAGCAAGCCCCGTTGCCAATTTCGTCTGTCAATCAATCTCCCCCTACCAAAATCGGAAGGCCAGTGGTCAGTTTCTACCTGTCCACATTCCTTAACCCAACTCTGTTCTCCTTTGCTGAGACAGTGAGTGACCTTGACATGCATTCATGTAGCTTTAAGCTTTAACATGTTCAGGCATCCTAAACTCCCCTTGCTCCGGCGGGAACTGTTACACCAGCACACGACCCTGTTTGACACAAGTAGTGACTGGGAAGGCTACAGACAATTCTCTGTCATGCATTACACGAGCCAAAAATAATAATAAAGTTCGCCTTGGCATCTGAGGCCCTTTGCGTCGGTCGAACGCCACCATGACCAATCAAAACGGCGCTGTGCCAGACCTCGCCTATGGAGAGGACAGTGGGAGCGCTGCTGTGTCCCGACTGGACAGTGGTGGTGTCGAACCCGATCTCTGTGGGCTCCTGGGAGGGAACCGGATACTCTGCTGCCTTGGAATGGGAGCCGCGAGAAGGAAGTGTTGGGAGTTCTTCTTCTCCTAAGTGTCCATACAGTGTCAGAATCTGTTGTCTTCCGTTCTCTAGCTCCACTTCTGCACCCTCTGAATGGTTTATTCCTGCAAGGCGATGCAATTCTTTCTCTGTTTAGAATACATATAAATGAGAGGATGCCTAGAATCTCTGATGGGGGAGGGGGGGAGGGGGGGGGGGAGTGAAAATTGACATCAAACTGTGAAGAAGAGCCCTTGTATATCGCATATGTTATTGTCCTGACGCTGGGGAGCAGCTAAGTGGAACGAGTGTTATCATATATACCTTAATTTTCGCGACTGGAAGCTTAGTGTTATTCGACCAAAAATTGCCATATATTTTTACCAGACGATGCAAAGACCGCGAACAAAATGCAATTGTAACTTGGGAAATGCAGCACTCAGATGAATTAAAAACCATCTCACAGTAAAGCAGTCCTGCAGGGCAAAGTTCAGTGCAAATATTAATCCGTTCAGAAACTTGAGAACATCTAAAACAGATACAAAAACCAGATATAATCGTGAGTGCAGCTAATCAAGAACAGCTCAAACTTTTATCATCTTTTATCATTCCGTCATTAAAATTGGCGGACAACTGCAATGACTCTGAAAGGGCAGCCAAACTTTGTTATAGTTTGCCAGAGTCCATCCCTATTGAGGGTGTCAAAGGTTTGCTCAGATCGACAAAAACTGTCTACAAGTCACAATTTTGCTCTTGACATTTTCCTTGCATTTGACGTGCTGCGAATATCATTCAACCGTCACTCGACCCGCTCGAAAACCACACTGACTCTTCAGGAGTAAACACAGCTCAAGATAACCATTTAGACAGTTGAGTTGGACTAGGACCAGCATTTTGTCTGCAACTGACAGCAGAACGATACTACGGTGATCGTCTCAGGATTGACGGTTACCATTTTGCTTGTACAGTTGTACAATTGTGGCGTCCTTCAGTTCCTGTGGAACTGTCTCGGTTTCATAAATACAACGAAAGAGTGTAGTCAGTTTCTGATTAAGCACAGGGACCACTACTTGCAAAATCTCAATAGGGATGGGTTCAGAACCAGAAGTCTTACACTTGTCTCTGGACATCGAGCTGATAGCCTTCCTGACCTCAGCCTCGGTTGGCTCACGATCAAGTCCCTCTGGTTAATAGTAGTCTGTGGCATTCGAGCTATATCATATGTGCAGACGATGGACGGCCAGTTGAGAATATCGTCACAATAATCGGCCCAGCGTTCCAAAATTGGAACTTTGTCGGTCAATATCAATGAATAAGATGAATCGTATTATCATCAGCTGACTAGGCGAACAATGTTATATTTGTTGTCAGGCCAGTTTGGTTTCTACTTGTGGGTGTGTGTATATGTATATGCGTGCGAGTGTATGTGTGTGTATGTGTTTGTGTGTCTATGAGGGCCAAACAGCATTGACATTTTTTTATCTGGGCTTGGTGTCTACCTCATTCGCGCCAACATGCAGTTTGAGAGTTTTGGGGTATCACGGGAGTGATCACCTTCCTTGCACAGGAGTGATCACCTTCCTTGCAGTATATTGGTATCGGAAGGGAGATCCAAAACTCAGAGGCCGAGGGAGCGTGCCTTCAAGTATGACGTCACAGATGGGGGGTGGGTATATTGTCAGGATAGTTGGACGTAGGAAGCACATGATGGGCAGCAGTTCCAGGAGACAACCATCTTGGTAGAATGAGAAGGTACAAAGTGCATGGGTTGACAAACGATTAGCCCTTGCACGAGGGCGGAAAGCCAGGATGTCGGGGACAGGTCAGCAAACGATTAGCCGTTGGGAGATGGTGGAAATCCAGGATGTTGTGGACAGCCCATGCAAACGACTACTTGCACGATGGTGGAACGCCATACTGAAACAGACCCAGGGCGAAAAAGTGAACCAGTTCTAGGTTATCACGAATGAAGCTAAGACCGCCAGGTGGCAGGAATTTTCTGGGCTGGTGGCAGCTGATAAGTGCCTTAAATTGTTCTGTCGATTAGGAAAAAACAGGGGTATCCCTAGCTTTCAGGATGTGGATCTCTCATGGAAAACAAGTGATGAGGACAAAGGCACTGTTTTGTTCACAAATTAACTGCAGCAGATAGGTCAGAGGGACTCGGCGAGAGATAGTACTGCTAACGAGACATTGTCGGATTTGTGCAAGACCCGGACATTTTCTGACACGCCATATGTGACCGTTGGCAAAATTAGAGCAGCACTTTACCGGTGTAAAATCCCTGCACCAAGGCCCGATAGTATTCGGTGTGAGGACATAGGTAGGCTGACAGACACCGAGTTGCCTAGTCTGGCTGGTGCGTTTAACAACAGTATTAAGTGCGACGTTATTGATGAAGACTGGCTGCACGGCTGCCTGATACCACTCCCAACGCCAGGCAAAGACCAGACTTAGGTGCACGGTTTTCGTGTGATCATCATGCAGAACACGATGGACAACAAGTTAGTGGAAAGGATAATAGCGATGAAGATAATAAGTCACATCGAACAATTTCAGCTATTTCCTTCAGGCCTAGGAGGGTACCGTCCACACAGAGAGACCTAGTGTAATGTGAGTGTCTTCGTTTGTAAAGGTTTCCAATCACGTAACGAATCATGTGCCGTGGCCATTGATTTGGAAGATGCGCACAACAGAATTGCGGTTAATTTCTTGGCGGCTCGGCTTGTGGAACTCCGGCTTTGTCCCTTCCTGAATACCAGGATTTCTTGCGCTGTTTCTCAAAGGAAAGTCGTTCTTAGGTGTGGCCAGTAGGTGTCAGAACCAACAACAATAAGCCCGGGCCTGAGCAGGTATCGCCTTTGCATCAAATGCTGTTCAATGTGTGCTCGATTAGGATTGCCGTTGAGCAGATAATTACGAACAATGACAGGACTTTGTCTTACGCGTACGATGTCTGCTACACCGTCAAGGGAGTTGGCGGGAGGAGATCGCATGGGAGCTACAAGCAGATCTCAACCGCATTGTCGAAGGGTTTAGAGAACCTGGGGCATTGATTAAACCGACAAAGTCTGTGGCGACATGATTCTCTCTAAACAATAATATCGTCCACACATCGTTACCACCGTTAAGCTTACTCAGGTCACAAGTAGAAAGACCCCACACATTGAAATATTTGGGATTCCTCTTCAACAGAAGTCTGCGGTTCAAGAAACATGTCGATCACATCATTATCTGAGCCCGTAAAGGTCTGGCGGCGATGATACGGATGGCAGCGGTTCACTACGAACAGAGACGTTTATTGATGTTATTTCAGGGATTGGTCCTTTCCGTAATAGAATATGTCCTGACAATTCTCACGCTCAGCAAGATGCAGCTGGAAAGACTGGACAAGATTCAGATTGAGGCAATGAGAATCATTCTCGTTTGCACAAGAGACACGGCCATAACTGCCATGAGTTTTCTGTTAGACCTGCCAACTTTGGGGTTTAGGCGGCAGGTATGTCAGGTTGTACAAGAGACACGGGCATAACTGCCATGAAGGTCCTGTTAGACCTGCCAACTATGGGGTTTAGGCGGCAGGTATGTCAGGTTGTACAAGAGACACGGGCATAACTGCCATGAAGTTCCTGTTAGACCTACCAACTGTGAGGTTTAGGCGGCAGATGTGTCAGGCTCGAGCTTACCTCCACATCAGCACGAACGAAGAGCGTCCGTTGCATGAGAGGTTACGGAAGACGAAAGGCACAAGCCTTGTAAGGGAACAATCATAGATGGATCAAGCTGAGGCGGTTGTGCAAATGGTGTGTGCGTTGGGAAAAATAAATCATGTCGAAGATTGGATGAAATTACCTGATAATTTCCTGCAGACTTTCTGTGTAATTGTCCCACTTGACAGAGCGTGTGTCCAGCTGAATCCGGTTGGTGTCGAAGGTTAACGTTTTGATCAGTAAAAATTACTCGAATGATGATGTCAGTATCTATACAAATGGATCCGCCATCCGTGACTCGAGAAGCGCGTGAGCCTTCACGACAGACTTGGGGGAAAACGGCCAAGGAGGACTCTGATGCTTTTTTGGTGATCACAAGCAGTCTGACCATGGAGATCATGGTTGTTACGAAGTCGATGGTCTGGCGTGAAACAATGAGTGGCCCACATGTGTGCATCCTCAGTGATTCAATTAGGATTCTCAGGAAGGTGGAAACAGGTTGAACGAGGTGCCAGGAGTTGGAGTCGGTAGGGTGGTCAAGGCTGCAGAGAGTCACCTTCATACTTGGTCCGGGACTAGCAGGTGTCGACGGGAACGAGAGAACTGATAGGTTGGCGAGTACATTTGATAGGTTGGCAAGTACATCTGATAGGTTGGCGAGTACGACTATAGTGGAGGGCGGGAGAACAATTGACTGAGCCGATATCCTAAACATCCGTAGAGAAATTGGCTGGAAGGAAATTTCGGAAGTTGATCCAGAATCTACGTCCCTGACGCGACTAGTTGAAATGTGTGTGAAACGAGGGGCGGCGAGGAAGGAACACCACATGGGGTTAGCCAGCACAGGACCGGAAAGTCAGTCATCACGTGCTGGCAGTCATACTGAGGATGAGATCTGAAGGGGAATGGACTTGTCCCGAATGCGATGAAGATGATCCGACGGCTAAAACTAATGAAATGCAATAACACACATTTTGTATTAGTGTCAACAGCAAAAGATAAATGGTATAAACACATCGATGCTGTCAAATTTGGAATTCTTTTAAACACATTAAATACAACACATTAAATTTTGAGTTTGGATTGAATATAAACAAATGACATAAAACACATAGTGTTCAGATTTGGATAGCTTGGGAGAGAAAAGCAATCACAAAATATGTAGTGAAACACGGGGAATGAAAACGTTGAACAAACACATCATTCTAGAACGAAACGTAAAGATTATCAGCGAGAAACATCGGTGAAATCAATACATGAAACAGGACGAGAAATAACACTAGAAACAAGACTGACCGTAAAAAAGACGTGGACAACAAATAGTTTTGCGTGTTGATTAATACAGCAAGGTAGGATATGATTGTGCATGGGTCTGAAAATCTCAACATAAGAGACAAAATAGTACATGACCACCCCTGCTAAAGTACATGTTAAGATTCCCTGAAATGGGGTTCAGCTTCTGTGGTAGCGTCTACTCTACAGAACAGTTACATCTAGTGCTCGCCCCTAGTCTACAGAACAGTTACATCTAGTGCTCGCCCCTAGTCTACAGAACAGTTACATCTAGAGCTCGCCCCTAGTCTACAGAACAGTTACATCTCGAGCTCGCCCCTAGTCTACAGAAGTTACATCTAGTGCTCGCCCCTAGTCTACAGAACAGTTACATCTAGTGCTCGCCCCTAGTCTACAGAAGTTACATATAGTGCTCGCCCCTAGTCTACAGAATAGTTACATCTGGTGCTCGCCCCTAGTCTACAGAACAGTTACATCTGTGCTCGCCCCTAGTCTACAGAACAGTTACATCTGGTGCTCGCCCCTAGTCTACAGAACAGTTACATCTAGTGCTCGCCCCTAGTCTTCAGAAGTTACATCTAGTGCTTGCCCCTAGTCTACAGAACAGTTACATCTAGTGCTCGCCCCTAGTCTACAGAATAGTTACATCTGGTGCTCGCCCCTAGTCTACAGAACAGTTACATCTGGTGCTCGCCCCTCTCTACAGAACAGTTACATCTGGTGCTCGCCCCTACTCTACATAACAGTTACATCTGGTGCTCGCCCCTACTCTGCAGAACAGTTACATCTGGTGCTCGCGCCTCTCTACAGAACAGTTACATCTGGTGCTCGCCCCTACTCTACAGAACAGTTACATCTGGTGCTCGCCCCTCTCTACAGAACAGTTACATCTGGTGCTCGCCCCTCTCTACAGAACAGTTACATCTGGTGCTCGCCCCTACTGTACAGAACAGTTACATCTGGTGCTCGCCCCTCTCTACAGAACAGTTACATCTGGTGCTCGCCCCTACTCTACAGAACAGTTACATCTGGTGCTCGCCCCTACTCTACAGAACAGTTACATCTGGTGCTCGCCCATCTCTACAGAACAGTTACATCTGGTGCTCGCCCCTACTCTACAGAACAGTTACATCTGGTTCTCGACCCTACTCTGCAGAACAGGTACATCTGGTGCTCGCCCCTACTTTACAGAACAGTTACATCTGATGCTCGCCCCTACTCTACAGAACAGTTACATCTGGTGCTCGCCCCTACACTACAGAACAGTTACATCTGGTGCTCGCCTCTACTCTACAGAACAGTTACACATGGTGCTCTCCCCCCACTCTACTTAACAGTTACATTGGTGCTCGAAGGTAACAGTGTTCTCAGTTTTCCGAGCGAAATTTCATCATTGAGGTGCACAGAAAGGGAACTGTCTGATGGAACAGAACGCTCGCCGACACTACGTTGAACTTATTGTATATGTGTCCTACATGTGTGTCTCCAGCCTGCTCCAGGGTTGCCTTCTAGGCAGTACCATCACTAAAGAAGCGAATATCGACTCTGAAGTCTACAGCAGGATTACAACGGCACATTCTGCGTTTGGAAGGCTACAAGTAAACATTTACAACCGACTTGTCATCAGTGTCGTTACCAAGATAGAAGGGTATCGTGCTGTGGTACTAACAACTCTTCTGCATTTCTGCGAAACATTGCTAGGGAATAGCAGATATACCAGATAGCTAAACCATTTCCACATGTGCGGCAGGTGGAGGACAAGGTACCTAACTCTGACATTGTAAACAGGTCATAGGTATCTGCAAAAAACCCATGTAAGATCGGCGGGACCAGATGTTCGTGATTTCGATGAACACCTCCTAAATTTGCTACTACACGTTCGCTCAGAATAAACAGACGCTAGTCAGAAGAACAGAACAGACGTTAATCAGAGGAACAAACGCTAGTGAGGGAACAGACGCTAATCACAGAAACAGAACAGACGCTAGTCAGAAGAACAGAACAAACGCTAGTCAGAGGAACAGAACAGACGCTAGTCAGAGGAACAAAACAGACGCTAGTCAGAGGAACAGACGCTAGTCAGATGAACAGACGCTAGTCAGAGAAACAGACGCTAGTCAGAGGAGCAGACGCTAGTCAGAGGAACAGACGCTAGTCAGAGGAACAGACGCTAGTTAGAGGAACAGAACAGACGCTAATCAGAGGAACAGAACAGACGCTAGCCAGAGAAACTGAACAGACGCTAGTCAGAGGAACAGAACAGACGCTAGTCAGAGGAACAGAACAGATACTAGTCAGAGGAACAGACGCTAGTCAGAGTAACAGACGCTAGTCAGAGGAACAAAAGCTAGTCAGAGGAACATACGCTAGTCAGAGGAACAGACGCTAGTCAGAGGAACAGACGCTAGTTAGAGGAACAGAAGAGACGCTAATCAGAGGAACAGAACAGACACTAGTCAGAGGAACAGAACAGACGCTAGTCAGAGGAACAGACGCTAGTCAGAGGAACAGAACAGACGCTAGTCAGAGGAACAGACGCTAGTCAGAGGAACAGACGCTAGTCCGAGGAACATAAGCTGGTCAGAGGAACAGACGCTAGTCTGAGAAACAGAACAGACGCTAGTCAGAGGACCAAAACAGACGCTAGTCAGAGGAACAGAACAGACGCTAGTCACAGGAACAGAACAGACGCTAGTCAGAGGAACAGACGCTAGTTCGAGGAACAGAACAGACGCTAGTCAGAGGAACAGAAGCTGGTCAGAGGAACAGAAGATAATCAGAGGAACAGACGCTAGTCAGAGGAACAGAACAGACGCTAGTCAGAGGAACAGAACAGACGCTAGTCAGAGGAATAGAACAGACGCTAGTCAGAGGAACATATGCTAGTCAGAGAAACAGACGCTAGTCAGAGGAACAGACGCTAGTCAGAGGAACAGACGCTAGTCAGAGGAACAGAACAGACGCTGGTCAGAGGAACAGAACAGGCGCTAGTCAGAGGAAGAGACGCTAGTCAGAGGAACAGAACAGACGCTTAGCAAAGGAACAGAACAGACGCTTGTCAGAGGAACAGACGCTAGTCAGAGGAACAGACGCTAGTCAGAGGAACAGAACGGACGCTAGTCAGAGGAACAGACGCTTGTCAGAGAAACAGAACCGACGCTAGTCAGTTGAACAGAACAGACGCTAGTCAGAGGAACAGACGCTAGTCAAAGGAACAGAATAGACACTAGTCAGAGGAACAGACGCTAGTCAGAGGAACAGAATAGACGCTAGTCAGAGGAACGGAATAGAAGCTTATCAGAGGAACAGAACAGACGCTAGTCAGAGGAACAGAACAGACGCTAGTCAGAGGAACAGAACAGACGCTAGTCAGAGGAACAGACGCTAGTCAGAGGAACAGAACAGACGCTAGTCAGAGGAACAGAACAAATGCTAGTCAGAGGAACAGAACAGACGCTAGTCAGACAACCAGACGCTTGTCAGAGGAACATAACAGACGCTATATGAATTCCTTACAAATGAATGTGTAAACCTCAGCATTGATGCCACCACCTGGATGGACACAAGGTGCTCAGGTCACACAGCTCAAAGAAAACAAATCGAACGAAATATAATGCACAACCCTACAGCGGACTCCTCGCGTACGTCTACCAAATAAGGCAGTCTGCCGTGCCACTATTGAACTTTACAGTCGTATGATATCACATCTCGCAGCACAAATCTGTCACCATCTTCGGCTGCGATTTGGAAAGGGAGTTAAGAACATCATTGCCTTTCTACCGTAGAATAGATAACAAACAGAACAATAGTTAACAAGGTCTAGCAAAGTCTCGAAACATCTCACGTCATTTGAAAGGACGGAGAGCAGAAGTAGCCAGGGTAAACAACGAGGGCATATCTTGTACACCGTTCGAATAATAATTGAAAAAAAACTGGTAGTGACAGAAATAATAAAAAAGCGAATGAAATATTAGTTGTGACGCGAACGCCTTTCCGATAACTGGTTCACATGATTTAAAAGCTTCAAATATTTCATATGATCATTATGTCTGAGTTATGAGGGCCAAAATACACAAGTCATTCGATGCAGGTGGTGTACTACCGTTTCTGTGGGTGTGCTACTTGAATTACATCGGCACACTATTATACAGGGGACAGAATGGGGACTAGTTCATAGTTTCTTTGTCGGTTCTGGAGATAGGTTCTTCCTCCCATTCTTCTTGTTCTTGTTCTTATTTTTCTGTTCCTCCTCCTCCTCCTCCTTCTTCTTCTTCTTCTTCTTCTTTTTCTACTTCTTCTTCCTCTTTTTTGTCATTCATTTTCTTTTTTTTGGTTCCTATTCTGTTTTCTCAACGTTCTCCTCCATTCCCTGAAAGTTGTATACTCCTTACTCCTTACTGCCCTAACCAATAGCCGGAACACTCGTGACCGATGAAAGAGAATAAAAAATGCGCTCTCAACGGCAAGCAAGTTAATGAGTATCACACAAAAAAGATGTATAACCGTGTAATTCTCAAGCTGTCTTGTGGTAATCAATTACTGGAGTTGGCTTCGTTTTCTGACAGCTCTCGTGGCCTGACATGAATAAAATGGCTCCGTGCATATCTTGTCTTTGGTAACAAATGGAAGACGTTGCAACTGATCTTGAACTCTCTTGCCACGAGAAAAACTACGCCCACAACCAGGGTTAGGAAGATCAGTCCACTGATGGCCAGTAGAAGGTAATGAACGCTTGTGAAGTTGTCAGAGTTGGCCATGGCATGGCATGCTGGAGTGTCAGAAAAATAAAAATAAAATACTGAGTGGGCAAATGATAATGGTCTTCATCATCTTCTTTCATTCTCTTAAAACCACATCTTTTCATTTTTAGTTCCAGGTCTGTCTCATATACATCTTAATAAATGAGCGACAAGTAATCAAGTTCAGGTGAAACATAATAATCAAGACTTCCAACTTATGTTCTCGTTTGTGCTTCTGGAAACTGGCTGTGTTACAGCGAGGTGGGGATTGATACTGTAACCCCCACCATAGTGATGTCATCGCGGAGAAGTATTGCCTTACATTACAGCTTGGAGCATCTCGGAGCACCTCTCGAGGAATAAGAGACACTGTAAAGTGCTACCAAAGAAAGATCACGAAGTGTTAACGAGTAAATTCGAACATCAATAAATACATTTATTTCTTCCATTAAACTGGTAATCTGTTTCTATGGGAGCAATACAGTTTATCCCTAAATAAGCTACACATATTTCTCTTTTAAAATTTAAAACTGGCAATCTATGTCATATTTCTGTTGCAACCCTACAGTTTATCCCTGAACCAGCTACACATATTTCTCTTATGAAACATAAAACTGACAATTTGTCTCAGATTTACCTTGTAGATACACATTTTAACGTTAAACAAGCTACATCTGTTCTCTCATTAAACACTGACATTCATTTTCGGGTCTCTATTGTAGCCATACAATTTATCTATTAAAAAAATGCATATATTTCCACTGTTAAATTGACCTTCTCTGTAATGTTTATATCGTAAATATATAGCTTATCCGTCCAATATCCCAAACTTCTTCTCTCAAAGATGGCGCCATAACTGGCTGCGAGTCTACATTTCTCTACTGTTTTGGATCATTATGGATGCCACCAGACCACGGATTTGCCTGGAATTCACACTAGTCGACGACTTACACTTGTGTTCACGGAAACGTGGTGTTGTTTTCCGTCAGGACTTGTTATTTCGTTCTTTTTTTGTGATTTCTTCCATCCGTTTATCCTGGTCTGGACGCCGGCTGAATGGCACTACGCTTATACCTGTGTCGTATTTCACGGGTTAGTTCTGCCGGTTCACCTTCACGAATTTGGCGTATGGAAATTTTAGATGCTACTATGATGAGTTGAATACAGCTGGGGAGAGATGCCAGACTCACTCACACGCTGAGTGTTGTCCATACGACCTCTTGTGGTTATCGAAAAGGCACGACAAACTGCGTTAGATGCCATCCCACCTTTCTACCCTGCGGGTTACATGTTTACGGAAAGGCTTCGGTGGTAACCTTGAGGCAAAATCTGCATCCTATGCTATCTCCAGTCGTCTCGAGGAATGTCTTGCCACTGGCAAAAGGTAGCTTAGGCTCTGTGAGTGAGGTTGACAAAAGGCGCAGTTTCTTCCTCACTTTAATCCAAAACAGAGCGCAAGTCACCCGTTTCAGCGGACACAGCAAGAGATACGACTGTCCAGACGGCTGAACAAAGAGAGTGGTCTTCATCACTTGTGATGGACAAACTATCAACACAGCAAGAGATACGACTGTCCACACGGCTGAACAAAGAGAGTGGTCTTCATCACTTGTGATGGACAAACTATCAACACAGCAAGTGATACGACTGTCCACACGGCTGAACAAAGAGAGTGGTCTTCATCACTTGTGATGGACAAACTATCAACACAGCAAGAGATACGACTGTCCACACGGCTGAACAAAGAGAGTGGTCTTCATCACGTGATGGACAAACTATCAACACAGCAAGTGATACGACTGTCCACACGGCTGAACAAAGAGAGTGGTCTTCATCACGTGATGGACAAACTATCAACACAGCAAGTGATACGACTGTCCACACGACTGAACAAAGAGAGTGGTCTTCATCGCTTGTGATGGACAAACTATCAACACAGCAAGTGATACGACTGTCCACACGGCTGAACAAAGAGAGTGGTCTTCATCACTTGTGATGGACAAACTATCAACACAGCAAGTGATACGACTGTCCACACGGCTGAACAAAGAGAATGGTCTTCATCACTTGTGATGGACAAACTATCAACACAGCAAGAGATACGACTGTCCACACGGCTGAACAAAGAGAGTGGTCTTCATCACGTGATGGACAAACTATCAACACAGCAAGTGATACGACTGTCCACACGGCTGAACAAAGAGAGTGGTCTTCATCACGTGATGGACAAACTATCAACACAGCAAGTGATACGACTGTCCACACGACTGAACAAAGAGAGTGGTCTTCATCGCTTGTGATGGACAAACTATCAACACAGCAAGTGATACGACTGTCCACACGGCTGAACAAAGAGAGTGGTCTTCATCGCTTGTGATGGACAAACTATCAACACAGCAAGTGATACGACTGTCCACACGGCTGAACAAAGAGAGTGGTCTTCATCACTTGTGATGGACAAACTATCAACACAGCAAGTGATACGACTGTCCACACGGCTGAACAAAGAGAGTGGTCTTCATCACTTGTGATGGACAAACTATCAACACAGCAAGTGATACGACTGTCCACACGGCTGAACAAAGAGGGTGGTCTTCATCACTTGTGATGGACAAACTATCAACACAGCAAGTGATACGACTGTCCACACGGCTGAACAAAGAGAGTGGTCTTCATCACTTGTGATGGACAAACTATCAACACAGCAAGTGATACGACTGTCCACACGGCTGAACAAAGAGGGTGGTCTTCATCACTTGTGATGGACAAACTATCAACACAGCAAGTGATACGACTGTCCACACGGCTGAACAAAGAGAGTGGTCTTCATCACTTGTGATGGACAAACTATCAACACAGCAAGTGATACGACTGTCCACACGGCTGAACAAAGAGAGTGGTCTTCATCACTTGTGATGGACAAACTATCAACACAGCAAGTGATACGACTGTCCACACGGCTGAACAAAGAGAGTGGTCTTCATCACTTGTGATGGACAAACTATCAACACAGCAAGAGATACGACTGTCCACACGGCTGAACAAAGAGAGTGGTCTTCATCACGTGATGGATAAACTATCAACACAGCAAGTGATACGACTGTCCACACGGCTGAACAAAGAGAGTGGTCTTCATCACGTGATGGACAAACTATAAACACAGCAAGTGATACGACTGTCCACACGGCTGAACAAAGAGAGTGGTCTTCATCACTTGTGATGGACAAACTATCAACACAGCAAGTGATACGACTGTCCACACGGCTGAACAAAGAGAGTGGTCTTCATCACTTGTGATGGACAAACTATCAACACAGCAAGTGATACGACTGTCCACACGGCTGAACAAAGAGAGTGGTCTTCATCACTTGTGATGGACAAACTATTAACACAGCAACAGATACGACTGTCCACATGGCTGAACAAAGAGAGTGGTCTTCATCGCTTGTGATGGACAAACTATCAACACAGCAAGAGATACGACTGTCCACACGGCTGAACAAAGAGAGTGGTCTTCATCACGTGATGGACAACTATTCTTCTCTCATGACCATGTCAACCTGTTTATTCTTTCTCTCGTCGTCGTACAGTTTATTTATCATTTGGAATGGAAACGTTTATGCTATCACACTGTTCCTCTCGTTGAACTAACACGGGTCCATGCCTTTGAGACAATTACTTTTTCCGTTAAACACATTATATATATATATATATGTATATATATATATATATATATATATATATATATATATATATATATATATATATGTATAAATATATATGTATATATATGTATAAATATGTATGTATATATATTACACATGTCAGATTTGATCAATTAGGGGCGATTCGGTTTCTAACAGCTGAAGGATAGTGACAAAAGTGTGTCACAGACAACAGTGAAGAAATGGCCAGCGATGTTTATAGAAGGACGTGAGTTAACACAACAATATGGGCGTGCCCTCGTCTAGGAAGATCTTTCGTTAACTCACGTCCTTCTTTAAACATCGCTGGCCATTTCTTCACTGTTGTCTTCGACACACTTTTGTCACCATACACTGTCTGCACTCTGCGATGAATGTCAACTGGTCGACATCTTACAAACTGTTAGAAACCGAATCACCGCTCGCGGATCAACTCTGGACGGATTCCGTATCACATCCGCATGTTTTCAACGGTCTACTGAGGAAACTATGAGTCGGAGGATAATGAAATTTTGGAAACTTGACGGTTGGTAAGTGCTGTTTCCACCA